>JAVJIF010010175.1:0-194334 GCA_038442645.1 Agave tequilana | reverse complement strand
TTTGGTTCTTGATACATTTGACACATGGATATTATGGAAACTCGATATAAGTTACTTGAACATTATACGGGCTTTGCGGTATATGCTTGGGAGCATTAGCCCAGGTCGCCACAATAATTATGCATATGCTATATCGAAACATTTAAAGATGTAAAATTAAGGAGTACGACATAGTAATTGTTTACATCTAGCTTGCATCTTTTAATATTTACAAACTCAAACTTGATAATTAATTTTTAAATACAACCAAAGCACACCTTAAACCATCTGATGAATCCAGAGATTCAAACATAATTACTATTACCAGCTCGGTGTAGACATGCGGTTCAATCTAGCACCTTGCCTCGTTAGTTATTACTATGCTTCAGAGACAAATATAGCCTTATCATCTTTCCTTTCTTCCAGTCTCTTAGTTTGAGAATTTTGAAGCAATTACTGACAAACCTAACCAATGAAACAGGTGCCCTAATGTCTTACAGTCAGATATAGGGCCTGTCTGTTTCGCGCAAGTCGTTAAAACATTTTTCTATTTTCCGTTGTTTGTTTCGCTGCAAAACAACTTACAAAATGCACTCTCATTTTCCCACTTGCAGTTGGTACAGTTAATTTTGTGGTCATGTAAATCTCACTTGTAGTACACTTGCAGTCCAAAGCAGTTACTTGATAATCAATATATAATTTAATATTATTAAATATTTTTAATAATGTTTAATTTCTAATTTAATTATTTATATTTTTAATCTTTAGTTTTTTATTATTTTTTAATATTGTTTTACTATTATTATTATAATTTAATATTTTTATTTAGTATTGTTATTTTAATACTTTTATTATTTTATTAATATTTATACCAATTTTAATATTTTATTAGTATAACAATATTATGCTTTAATATAAATTACTATATATTTATTTATTATTTTTTAATATTATAATATACTTTACTATTTCAATAATATTTTATTATGTTAATATTGTAATAATAATTCATTATAATAATATTATAATTTATTATTAAAATAAAATTTATATTTTACTTTATTAATTTTATATTTTTATAATAGCACAATAATATTATAATTAAATTTAATATTATGATAATTTTTAAGTATTTTATAAGATTACAATATTATAACTATATTTATTATTTTTCTTAAGATTTTTTTAATATTTATGTTTTATTAGTATTCTTAAAATTTATAAATGTTCTTTAGATTTTCTTAAAGTTTTATATTTATTTATTTAGTTAATATTTTAGTAATATTTACTAATTATACTAATATTTTATTAATATTATTGTTATAAATAAATTATTAAAATTATTAATATTTTATCTCAAATTTATTAATACAATTTAATTTTCAATAGTAGATTTAATTTAATAGTATTTTATAATATTTAAATCACTGTTACAGTTAATTTTGTGATCAACTTTTTCACTTACACTTTTATATTACCAACAATACACCATAAACACAATATACTTCCCATTTACACTTTCACTTTAACTAACCAAACACCGTAAAATATAATATACTTTTCATTTACACTTTCACTTTACCACCGAATACGTAAAACACAATATATTTTTCTTGCTACATTTCACTTTTTTATTCTCATTTTACGACTTACGACTTGCAATCACTTGCAGCAAAACAAACAGGCCCATAGGATTTTATCTCGTTTGTATTTTAAGCTTATTTTAAGCACAACACCCAAACATTTCACCACTTTTGCAGATAAATAAATTGTACCAGTTTCTTCAGCACTTAATGGTGACAGTGAACGTCCCAAGTGAAGACTTTCCAAGAGGGCACCCACAAGCATGTTTGTATAGAGTTCTGACCATGGTTTCATCCTAAAGAAAACTAGTTAGGATTAACTTTTGAGTTCGTCAAATATCACTGAGAACCTAAATTCTCCTATTTCCTTTCCAACTTCTTGCCAGATGAACATTTTTCGTTGACACAAGCAATAGAAGCATCAAGTGGTCTGGTCTGGATTCTAGAGGTGGTGCCTAGACTCTAGAAGAGACACCCAAAGCTTCTAAGACAGACGCCATCACACCTTTAAGTGATGTAGCACATAATTCTATAATGGCACTCAACTTACCATGACACTTAAGTTCCACAAACTTTTGGCTAGGTGTTAACTCTAAAACATTTTAACACCCAACCAAAGGACTTCCACAAGGAGCTCCATCCAAGCATCACCCTTGTCTGAGCATATGATTAAGTACACAATTTTTAGAAAAAAAATTAACCATGATTTATTCTCGAGTTAATAGGAATGTTACATACAAGTGTTAGGGTAGAATCAGGTTTTCGATAGAAAAGACTTCTCTCAGAGTTGGGATCTGAGAGGATGGGGGTGGACCTTGTTCTCACCCACCGCACACCAGATAACGACAGAGTAAACAAGCTAATTTGCCGGTTAAAACCAGGTGAGGCAGGAAGATCTGGTGAGAGAAACTAGGATTTGTAAATTTTAGTTTGATTGTGGATTTGAATCTTTAAGTATAATTCTAGTTTAAGGACTTTTTGGTCCATAAGATTTGGAGCATGGGGTTTGATTTAGCTCGAGATGTTGTAGTCAATTTTGTTATTTTTATCACTTTACAAGCCTGAAATCTATTTTGTAATTTTTGTCGCTTAAAAGCTTGGAAGTCCACTTTAGAAACTTTAGCAACAACCTAGATCATTGTTAATTTTGAGTCGTGATCATGGTTAAAATCTCAGATCTTGGGTTAATCTAAAACTATTTCATCTCTGGGGTAATTTTAACTCTTTTAATCATAGGTCACATTTAAGACATTTTCTATTTCTACTTTCAATATGTCACTTAAAAATCTAATCCTTCCAAAGAAAAATTTAACTCGGACCAAGACCATCAGTGATTAGGATTGTCATAACTGGGTCAATAGGTTCTACACGAGTTGTATTGTGGATTTTATAGAATTTGAAAGGAGAATAGGATTTTTATCAGACGTATATTGAATGTTGATGGCTTGTTTGAGGGGAAAAAAAAAGGACTTTGAATGTGCAAAGAAAAATGAGAAAAGAATTCATCAGTTCTCCTTCTCCTTTAAGTGGCTGTTTGGTTGCAAGGAAGTGGGGGAAGTAAGGAAATGGGAAGTATAATTGCCCACTTCCTTATCTCTCCAAACACCGAAAAAGGAAAATAAGAAAACTCCTTTTCCTTTTCTCTTTTCTCTTTTACACAATCATTTCCTCACTTCCAGAGTGCTACAGTTAATTTTGTGGTCATGTAAATCTCATTTGTAATAAGTTGCAGCACAAAACAGTTAATTTTTTGATCATGTAAATCTCACTTGCATTCTAATTACAGTCCATTTTTATTTTTCTTAATTAATTTTTATTTTAATATTATTTTTGTGGTCAACTTTTCCACTCCACTTTCACATTACCATCCAAACGCCGAAAAAGATAAAACATTTTCCAAAGCACACTTCCCAACAACATCCAAATACCGAAAAATTTACTAACCAATTCCCAAGTTCCAAAGGAAATTATTATCACTCCCTCAATTCCTCACTTCCTCACTTCCACCCTTAACCAAACACGCAAGAAGACGAAATAATTGATGGGTTCCCCTCTTTTTAAGAAAAGGGGTGTTGATGGGTTCCCCTTCCACTTCCTTGAGAGGGGATTTTGGTGTTCTCTTTATCCTCCTTGAGAGTTGGGTAATGACCGTTATGCTTTCTTCTAAGTTCTTACATTTTAGGTATAAGTTTTTTTTTTTTTTTTAAATATAGGTCAGGCTTTAGTAAGAAAGAGGAGTGATGGCGATGCTAAGTAGGTCTGCACATGAAAACTAGAGGGTAAAGTTGTCAAAATGGTCACATGTTAGTTACGTGGAGAATTTGAAGGTATATCACACCATGGTAAGTTAAGATAGTAAACTAAAAGTCAGAGTGATATTGTAGATTAGGATATGTAAGTGACACGTCCTAAAAAAACAATAGAAGGGTCTCGCACTCCTCCGTCTTCACAACCGAGCACTACTTGGAACGCTTGCATGAGAGCAATCGGAGGCGCGACAGATCACCTCTCCCCAAGTGGCATTCAGCACTCCGAGACCTCTAGGTCGCACAGGACCCCAAACTCCTCGCATGGAGGAGATCGAGGAGATCGTCCGGAAGCAGGTTGAGAAAGCAAGTCATCTTCTCCAAAAGAAGAAAAAGCCTTGTGAATTAAGCACCTTTGACTCTCCGCTCTCCGAGGACATCACTTCTCACTACTTCCCGAAGAAGTTGTGATACCAAGCTTCGAATGCTACTCGGGAACGACCGACCCCATCCAACACCTCCCTCAATACCAGAACAAGATAGCGGTCCACTCTCACGACGACTTGCTACTGAGTCGGTGTTCTCATTCAGTCTCTAAGGGTGCTGCTGCCTATGACTGGGTCTATACACTCCCGAAACAATCTCTCCAGAGCTTCGAGAAGGTGAAGCAAGCCTTCTACCACCAGTACGCTTCCCGATGAGAGTTAAAGAAATACAACAACCACCTCTTCAACATTAAGATAAAGCCTAGGGAGAGCTATTTCGATTATTTTCAGAGCCAAATGGCTCTGGTGTATGACTGCAATGACGACGTGGCTGCCGCCGCGTTCATCAGTGGGCTGCAAGTCACCCACTCCTTTTACAAGTATTTGGTGAAACATGAGGTCACCAAGATAAGGGACATCATCACTCGCACCCAGATGTATATTCAAATTGAGGATGCTACCTGAAATTCTGCCAACTACTCCCCAAGCGAGGGTGAGAAGTGGAGAAATAGGACGACTACTCTTTTTTGAGGAGTCTTCTGAAAGATGGAGGCTCGCACAGTGATCTATAGCGGGTCTCACTCTGACGGTCAAACCTACACGGAAACTCTCCTGAAAAACGAAATTCTTTCCTGCAATCCTATAGCCTATATGGGGCCCTCGCCCTAACGACTACTCGGGGAACAACCTACAACGGGCCCTCGCCCTGACGGCTACCCCTTCTCAGGGAGTCTCTTGAAAGACAGAGGCTCGCCCAACGACTTATAGCGTGTTCTCCCTGACGATCAAGCCTACGCGGAGACTCTCTTGAAATACGAAAGTCCTCCATACGGCTCCTATAGCCTATATCGGGCCCTTGTCCTGACAGCTACTCGTAAAACAACCTATAGAGGATGCTCGTCCTGACTGCTACACCTTCTCGGGGAGTCTCCTGATAGCGGGTTCTCACCCTGACGGCTAAGCTTACGCCAAGACTCTCCTAAAAGATGAAAGTACTCCCTACGGCTCCTATACCCTATATTAGGCCCTCGCTCTGACGGCTACTCGAGAAACAACCTATAGTCGGCCCTCGCCCTGACGGTTATCTCTTCTCAGAGAGTCTCCTGAAAGATGGAGGCTCGCCCAACGGCCTATAATGGGTCCTCACCCTGACGGTCAAGCCTACACAGAGACTATCCTGACAGACAAAAGCGCACCTAACGATCACTCTAACAACCTATGTCGAGTCCTCACCTGATGTTTAAACCTAATCGGAGGCTCTTTGAAAGACGGAAGCGCTTCTGATGGTCACTGAAACAGCTTATATCGAGTCCTCACCCTGATAGCTAAACCTACTTAGAGGCTCTCTTGAAAAATGAAAGCGCTCCTGATGGTCACTCATACAGCCTATATCAGGTTCTCACAGAGTTCGAAAACTCGGCCGAGTCGGATACGACTCGGCCGAGTCGTATCCGACTCGGCCCCCCCGTACGACTCGGAGGCCGAGTCAACAGAAGATCGCCGAGTCGACCGAGTCGGGTCCGAGTCAGACCCGATCCGGGTCGACTCGGCGCCCGTGACCCCTCCCTTAAAACGCGCTGAGGGAGAGAGAGAGAGAGAGATCAGATCTGATCTCTCTCTCGCGCGCGCTCGCCGTCCCCCCGCGTCGCCGTAGCCGTCCGTCTGCACGTAAATTCTCCCTCTCCCCTCTCTCCCTCTCAGTCCTCTCTCTGTGTCTCTCTCTCCCTCTCTTTCTCTGTCTCTCTCCCCCGCAGCGACGCACTCAGTCTCTCTCTCTCCGCAGCGACTCTCTCCCGGCTCTCTCTGTCTCTCTCTCTCCGCAGCGACTCTCTCCCGGCTCTCTCTCTGTCTCTCTCTCTCCGCAGCGACTCTCTCTGTCTCTCTCCCTCTCTCACTTGTATCTCTCTCTCTCTCTGTCGGACTCTCTCTCTCTCTTTCCCCCTCTGTATCTCTCCCTCTCAGTCTCTCTCTCTCTCCCCTCTCCCTCCCTCTCAGTCTCTCTCTCTGTCCCTCTCTCTCTCTCGTCTCTCTCCCTCTCCTCCACTGTGTTCCCCTCTCTCTCCTCTGTCTCCGTCTCTCTCCCTCTCTCTATTCCTCTCTTTAATTAATTTACATTTAATGTCATTTAATTTAGTTTAGTTTAGGTAAAGTTAATTTAACTTAATTTAGGTTATTTAATCTAATAAAGTTTTGTAATTAAGTTAAATATTTAATAATTTTATTGAAGTTAGGTAATTAAGTTAGTGTATGTTAATTAGTATAAACTAGTTTAGTTTAATTTAATGTAATTTAATTTAATTGAATTTAATTTAATTTAAATTAGTTTAGTTAACTTAATTTAGGTTAATTTAATTTAATAAAGTTTTATAATTAAGTTAGGTAATTTAATAATTTTATTGAAGTTAGGTAATTAAGTTAGTGTTGCTTAATCTAGTATAAACTAGTTAGTTTAATTTAATGTAGTTTCATTTAATTGAGTTTAATTTAATGTTTTTTTAATTTAGTTATTTTAGTTTTAATTTAATTTAACAGATAATTTTTTTTAAATTTTAGTATGGCTCTAAAGCAACGCGATATTGGATGGGAACATGATACCCCTGTTGGTGTAAGTAGAAAACTTGTGAAGTGTAATTATTGTGGAAAACAAGTCCATGGTGGTATCACTAGATTGAAGCAGCATATAGCACATGTACCGGTCAGGTGAAAGGATGCTTGCGCGAGTATCAAAAGAGATATCTCAAATAATGAGACGACATCTTTCTGAAGGTAGCAAAGAAAGAGCGGCCATAAAATCTAAAAAAGAGCGACTTATGAGATCTTTAAGTGAGGAAGATTTCTATGATATGACCGAGAAGATTCTGATAATGAAATTGAAGAAGTTGGTGGTTTAGAAGGAGTTGAAAGAAGACAACTAAAACAAGCCATGAAAGAAAGTCGTGAAATGGCTTAGAGATCGGCAGAAAGAGTTGATATTGGTGGCAGTAGTTCACAGCCTTCAGGATCAGGAGTAACCGTGGATTGCGTCAGAGTATGACTATGAGAGAAGCTGAAATTCCAGCTCGTGGTATTGATCCTTACATGTTCCAACAAAACAGAAATCAATCAAAAGCATGTTCTCAACTGAGAATATGAAAAAGGTTGGAAAATCCGTGGCGAAGTTCTTTTACTACAATGCAATACCATTCAATGCAGCTGATAGTGGTCCTTACTACCAAGCCATGATTAATACTATTGCGGTAAAAGGCCCTACAGGGTACCAGATTGGCAATCTCTATTTAGAGGAGGAAGTGAAAGAAATTGGAGTATATATTGCTTCAATAAAACAAAATGGCCGCAGTATGGTTGCACGATCATGTGTGATGGATGGAGTTCTCATAATAGAAAGCCTATTGTTAATTTCATGATTTATTGTGATAGAAGCATGATCTACCATACTTCTGTTAATACCACTAATATCTCGAAGACTGCTGAGTATATATTCTCGCTAATGGATAAAGTTGTTGATGAAGTTGGCGAAGAAATATCGTGCAGGTTGTAACAGATAATGAGGCAAGTTTCAAAGCAGCTGGTCACATGTTGATGGAGAAGAGAAAACATTTGTTTTGGTCTCCCTGTGCAGCACATTGCATTGATTTGATACTTGAAGATATTGCTCTTTGAAATCAGTCAAGGAGACATTGGATGATGCTAAGATGATCACATCATTCATTTATAATAGCCTCAAAGTGGTGAATTTAATGAAGCTATATACCAAAGATAGAGATTTGTTGAGACCAGGTATAACACGGTTTGCCACCGAGTTTATTTCTATTGAAAGCCTTATTCGCTATGAGCAAGATTTGAAAAGAATGTGCACGACTACCGAATAGCGTGAATTCAACAAGGAAAGGAGTAGAAGTATGCGAGATAAGGTTTCAAATCTCATTCTGACTGACGGTTTGGAAGAAGGCAAGAGAGGTCCAAAACATTATGGATCCTCTTGTTAGAGTCTTGAAGATAGTGGACCAGGACAAGAAACCTACACTAACTATTATATATGAAGCTATGGATAGAGCAAATTGGCTATAAAGGCCTCAAATAAGAACTGGAAGTACTGGGACATCATTGATAGAAGATGGGAGAAACAATTGCATAGACAATTGCATGCTGCTGGTAATTCATTGCCTAGAAATCATATTTGTTGACTAGAAATTGAAACTGTCATATCATAACAATCGTTTGCTTACATTATTGCAGCAATTTTTTAAATCCAGCACTCCAATATTCAAAAAACTTTTCTACACATCCAGAAGTGAGATATAGATTAAAGGAGGTCATTAAAAGATTGGAGCCAGATTTGAATAAAAAGCAAGAGCTATTAATGAGATAATAATAATTTATTTATTTCATCGATATAATGTTATGCAAATATTAACACTTGTGATGTGTATTCTCACAGATAAAAATATTTGTGGATGGAGTTGGAGAATTTGGAAGCTCACTAACTAGAAGAGCAGTGCAACAATCTCTTCCAGCTGATTGGTGGATTAATTATGGCGAAGAAGCTCCCAATCTGCAGAAAATTGCCATCAAAGTCTTAAGCCAAACATGTTCTTCATCGGGTGTGAAAGAAATTGGAACATGTGGTCGCTAATTCATACAAAACTGCACAATCGATTGGCAATGAAAAGTTGCATAAACTAGTATTTGTGCATTACATATGCGGTTGCGAGTAAGAAACTTGACATGCAAAAGCGACACTGATGATTATTACAACCCAATTGATCTGAACAATATTTTCAATGATGATATTTTGGATGAGTGGATTCGTGAGGGAGAACAGCCGATGTTACCACCTGATGACTTAGGTTGGTTAGATGAAGGTATTCGTCATACTGACGAAAGTGGCGGTGATGATGGTGATGGCGGTGATGATGACAGCGGTGATGGTGGTGGCGATGATGGTGGTGAGGGTGATGGTGGCGAGGGTGATGGCGGCGGTGATGGTGGTGATGGTGGTGATGTTGAAGAGACTCATGGTGTTGTGGAAGCCAACGAGATGATGCTTTAACATGGGATTCAGAATTTTATGCCACACAAGATACAGATCATGGAGGCGGGCGGAGATTTCACAGCAGCATAGGCATTTGAATCGGTTGGTCGAATTCAGTTCTAGCGATGATTATTCGAGTGTACATGATAACTACTCACATGGTCATCATAGTCTTGAAGGCCATTTACAGGGGTTGGGTTTGACATCTGGCCAATATTCTGACACTGATTATTCTAGCACTGGTGAATACTCTACTAGCAGCACTGAATATCGAGGTTTTGGGTATTATCACCATGGAGCTGATATTGCATAACCCCTACCGCCATATTACTCTGATAGTGGATCCTCTAGCCAATCATCTCAGCCTACAGGATCTCACCCACAAACATATCATTATCCTTATGGAAACTATATGCCTGGTTTCTATACTTATCGCGGGCCAGATGATAATGATGATTTGGAGCCTCCTCGTAATTCAATGTGGAAATGACTATATTAGCAGGTACTTATGAATTATTTTGTGCAATTTACTATATTATGCATGTATTTTGATATTTTTCTACCGACGACGCTTGTATTTATGCTTTCACGTTATGTTTTGAGTGTTAGGTGATATGTTTTGAATATGTGATGCATGAATTTGGATGTTTACATTTTTTATGATTGTCATGATTTTTTCATAATTTTTTTGGCGCTCTATGTAGCGTTTTGCGCGTATCGTCCGAGTCCGATCCGAGTCGCCGAGACCGATCCGTCTCGGTGCCGGCCGAGTCGGCGGCCGAGACCGAGACTTTGAACCATGGGTTCTCACCCTGACGGCTAGACCTTCACGGAGGCTCTCCTTGAAAACGGAAGTGCTCCTGATGATCACTCCGATAGCCTATATCGGGTTCTCACCATGACGACTAACTCCTACAACCTACATCGAACTCTCGGCCTGATAACTAAAAGGCGCTACAGAGATATTAAAATGAATCACCCAGCGTGCAAGCTCCGACAACTGTCAAGTGACTCTGACAACTGTCAACTCCTCGTCTTAACTCTCACTCCCTTGCGTCAAGCGTGTAAGTAGTCAAGCAAAGATCCAGGCTCCTCCCTGAGACCTAGGTCGGGACCTTTCGAGTCTTCGAAGTCGCTGAAGCCGGAGTCATCCGAGATCAAGGTTCTAAATATCGGACATCGAAATCGTATCGGATGGGGTTTTTTCATATCGGATATCAGATATCGGGGGAGATATCGGGGATACGCGCATATATCGGGCGTTCATATCAGACACTATATTTTATAAAATATTGATAACTAAAAGTTGGTTTAATGTCATAGATATCTACCTAATAAAAATGATGTAATATGTATGCAAAGACAGTAAAAAACTAATGTACATTTTCACGCAGTCGTGCAATAAATAAGTTATATCATATCGGGCGATATATCAGCCGATGCCGGGCGATTTAGCGGCTGATATTTCAATATCATCCGTTTTTTTGCTATAAACGATATGGTGAACGATTTTCCCATATCGTATCGGCAGCAGGCAAAAAAGGAGATATCAGACCACATCTCGGCCGACTCAGCCGATATTTAAAACAAGGTACGAAATCACCACAGGCTCTTCAATAAGTCCGATACCGGTGGATCTACTTCTCACCCGACTTCCAAGACCCGAAGCCCCACATTCGTCAAGACCCCGAGTGGACTCTTACCACTCGAGGTCTTGACGAATGTGGGGCTTCGGGTCTTGGAAGTCGGGTGAGAAGTAGATCGACGGGTATCGGACTTATTAAAGAGCCTGTGGTGATCTCGGATGACTCCGGCTTCAACGACTTCGGAGACTCGGAAGAAGGTCCCGACCTAGGTCTCGGGAAGGAGCCCGGATCTTTACTTGACTACTTACGCGCTTGACGCGAGAGAGTGAGAGTTAAGACGTGGAGTTGACAGTTGTCGGAGCTTGCCCCCTGGGTGATTCATTTTAATATCTAAGTAGCGCCTTTTAGTTGTCAGGCCGAGAGTCCGATGTAGGTTGTAAGAGTTAGTCGTCATGGTGAGAACCCGATATAAGCTATCGGAGTGATCATCAAGAGCACTTTCATCTTCAAGGAGAGCCTCCGTGAAGATCTAGCCGTCAGGGTGAGAACCCGATATAGGATGTATGAGTGACCATCAGGAGCGTTTATTTTTCAAGAGAGCCTCTGAGTAGGTCTAGGGTGAGAACTCGATATAGGTTGTTTAAGTGACCATCAGAAACGCTTCCGTCTTTCAAGAAAGCCTCTGATTAGGTTTAAACATCAGGGTGAGGACTCGACGTAGGTTGTCAGAAGAGTCTCTGCGTAGGCTTGACCGTCAGGGTGGGACCCGTTATAGGCCGTTGGGCGAGTCTCCATCTTTCAAGAGACTCTCCGAGAAGAGGTAACTGTCAGGGCGAGGCCCGCTATAGGTTATTTCTCGAGTAGCCGTCAGGGCGAGGGCCTAATATAGGATATAGGAGCCGTAGGGAGTACTTTCGTCTTTAAGAAGAGTATTTATGTAGGCTTGGTCGTCAGGGTGAGAACCCGCTATAGGCCATTGGGTGAGCCTCCGTCTTTCAGGAGACTCCCTGAGAAGGTGTAGCCGTCAGGACGAGCATCCTCTATAGGTTGTTCCACGAGTAGCTGTCAGGGCAAGTGCCCGATATAGGCTATAGGAGCCGCAAGGAGGACTTTTGTCTTTCAAGAGAGTCTCCGCGTAGGCTTGACCGTCAGGGTAAGAACATGTTATAAGCCATTGGGCTAGCCTCTGTCTTCAAGAGACTCCCTGAGAAGGGGTAGCCATCAGGGCGAGGGCCCATTATAGGCTGTTCCCCGAGTAGTCGTTAGGGCAAGGGCCCCATATAGGCTGTAGAAATCATATGGAAGGCTTTCGTCTTTCAGGAGAGTTACCGTGTAAGTTGACCGTCAGAGTAAGAACCCGCTATAAACCATTGTTCGAGCCTCCATCTTTCAAAAGAGGCCTCGAAAAAAAGTAGTCGTCCTGTTCCTCCACTTCTCCCCCTCGCTTGGGGAATAGTTGGCATAATTTCAGGTAGCATCCTCAATTTGAATATACTTCTTGGTACGAGTGATGATGTTCTTCATCTTGGTGACCTCATGTTTCACCAAATGCTTGTAAAAGGAGTGGGTGACTTGCAGCCCACTGATGAACGTGACGGCAGCCACGTCGTCATTGCAGTCATACACCATCGCCATTTGGCTCTGAAAATAATCGAAATACTGCTTGAGGCTCTCCTTAGGCTTTATATTAATGTTGAAGTGGTGGTTGCTGTATTTCTTTAGCTCTTATCGGGAAGCGTACTGATAGTAGAAAGCCTGCTTCACCTTCTCCGAGATCACATCCGAGATCACCACTAAGCCTGAGGACTAGAAGAAGCACACGACCTCTCTGACTCTTCCCACTCCGAGTACGGGCTCCTCAGCCGGGGCACAGACCCGGAGGTGTCCTTTGGGGGCACCATCTCTCTGAGAACTTTGACATCGGAGGTATCCTCTGGGAGCATCGCCACTCCGAGGACTCCTGGGGGAATTTATCTACACTCTGGAACAAAGTTTTCATGGAACAGAATTATTTTGGCTTACCACATTCCCGCATGATGAATGCATAGATAGTAAGGCTCTTTCTAACACGTACAAGTCTACAGCTTTATCCTCCGGAAGAGTTGATGTGAAACTCAGACCAAAGTCAATTAGAACCTGCAGTAAATATATATTTCATTTGAGTGATGTTATTGCAACAACAGTAAAGGAAATAAAATAAAAAGCAAACTGCTAAGTAACTAAATTGCAGGATCAGCAGAAGCATACGTGTGAATGCCCTGAGTGTACTTAAGATGTCAAAAGTGAGACTCAGAAAATACCAGCTGATTGGTCTCTTTCTTAATTAGCATATTTGATGTTGTCAGATCGCCATGGACGAGACCTCCATCATGTAATTTTCCAACTGCATCACCTATCTGTGTGGCAATGTCATCCATTCGCTCCTCAATGATGCCATTTGCTCCAAAGTCTAGGAGTACTTCTTTCACAGCTGGACCCTCCACGTACTCAAAGGTAGTGTGTGCAGCAATGGATCAACTGCGTACAACACTGGAGTTGGTACACCAAGCCGTCTTGCTTTCACCATGCACCGAGCTTCCTGCGTCAAGGATATGAAATTATACAGTGAAGAGTCTAAATAAGTATGAAACAACAGCTATAATTAAATGGATTATAAATAACAAGTCAATTGTTACACAGCAAGTACCAAAGTAATTTAGCACATAAAGATAAGGGGACAATGGGAGTGATTTATTTGTAATATTTGGAGTAATTTTGTAAATCCTAATAAGCTATAAAAAGTTACTAAATCTAGTCTGGAAACTGAAATTACTTCAAAGGAATTGCCAAGCTTCAACTTAATATGTTTTAGGAATATGAATGTGTGCCCCCATAGAAGAGCAGCCAAAATGGGGCTAGCTCAAGAGCATCCAAATAAAGAAAACTGACCGCATTCAGGCGCTTAAGAGTCAATTTTGAGTCCAGGGTTGGATGCCTGTACTTCTTTGAGAAACGTTCCTTAACAATAGACTTGCGCCCAACAAAGTTTGACTCGAACACCCTCTGGAATAGCAAAACCCATAGTCAGACAAGTAAAGCAGCAACCAAAAGAAATGGCAGATTGGAAAAAAAGAAAATATTATCTAACACACAGCTTCTGCCCCTTGCTTCAACAGCACACCAAAACCCTCATTTTGCTCCTTTGATCCTGATCAATCTCCATGAGACTTTCTAGATGCAGAACAAGAATAATCTGGAAAGATCAACAATAAAATAAACAAGTAAATTAAACTGCAATAATTTCTACTTCCTTTTTGAATTAAAAAAAATAAAAGCATGAAATGAGGCTGTCCTAAGTATCCTTCATGTCATTCAAATGAAATTTATAAAGCTTGATTTCCTATATTTTGCTAGATGAAGTGGGCATAACTACAACCTCTATATGTTTACACACCTGAGTCTCCTAGACCGGTTCAAGGAAATGACAGTAAGATGCTTCCAAGTGATGCTTCTCATCCAAACACACACCAACGTGATTTCTAATTCACTATCATACTCATGTTATACTGTTGCCTTTGGGCATGTATTTCCGATAAGAAGACACTGTCCAGATAAAGACACAAATGTTGTGGGTTTATATCACATATCTTTTAAAACAGCATAAATAAGAATGTTAGCAATGTGCCTTTGAGAAAGGATTGTATCTTGGTAACCAGTAACAATTATTACACATCTAAAGGGTAGGTTATAGATAAAGGTTACTTTCACTTTCCACCACAAGATAATTGTTTTTTTTTTTTTTTTTTGCACCTTGCAGAAAATGGTGAACATTACCAACATCAGAAGATTCAGAACCACATATTTGTTAGAGAAGTGGAAGCCTGCAATAGTTCCAAACTTTGGCAAACAAGTCCAATATCAACGCGATGGTTATCAAAGTTAAGGTAACAAAATTATAGGTCATATATCTGTGCTTATGAGTACAGATGAGCAAGAAAATGAAAGGAATATGTTGACAGGAGAGTCCAACTTTTGAATTGACTATTTCAAAATGGAAGGGAAAAGATAAATCTCTTAACGAATAAGATTATAGTTCATTCTGCTTGAGCATGTTTCAGAGTTATTAAAGGATTAATCATCAAGTATAAATGTTCAGTAATAGAAAGAAATGGTTTTCAATCAAACTACACTTCAAACACATAATCTTCCCTGCCTCCCTTGAACCACAAACTTAGTTGCAGATTTGCAGTTCTTGACAATTTACTTGCTCCCAATTTATTTCAACATTTTTTCCAATCACATACAAATGTCCTAGTACATAAAAGGAGATGAAAGCATCTGAAATAATGAGTTTCCAAGACTTACCATCGGTTACATTTCTGTTATAGTGTATGAGCAATGAACCATTTAACTAGTGAAGTATGTGTATCTACCAATGAAATTGTCATCTTGAGCTAACACCAGAAAGTTCTTTAAAATTTCATTTGCAAAACTTTTGTAACTTTAAGGATTATGTATGAGTTTACATACGTAAATGGCACATGATCAACTAAACTACTACTACTACTAATAATAATAATAGGTAATACCATCAAAGATATGACAAATGTTTTAGCTACAAATATCCAAGTTTTACTTCTGTAATAATCGTATAGAGTTCTAATGGTTTCAAGAAGCACAGCTAGAAACATGTTAAACATATATGAAACAGAAGGTAATAACAAGATATGCTTTTGAGTTGCATCTAAACAACCTCATTCTGACTTCCCTTTTGAATTTCAAAAGTTAGAACGCAAGGACTCCTTATTTGGCATGCTTCTGGTGATTGAATAATAACATCGTCACTAAATTATTAATGATGTGACAAGAACCGAAATGAAGAAGATTACGAAAGAAAAGTTACCTTGGATCCATGATTATATAGAGTATCCGAAACTAATATCACATGTATTATGTTCCCAAGGTAGCTATCTGAGCCACTGACTCATTCTAATAGAAGTGAAGCATCCAAAAGAAAGATCTCTACTTTTATACATACATCAAAACAAGTTACTAAAAGAACCATAAAGAAAAAGTCTTCTTCTTTTTTTTCCTCTTCAAATTACTATTACTCTACAAAACCCTAGCTTCTAAAGAGGAAAAATCCCGGAAAACAAAACATTCTATCCACTTAGGCAAACGTCGAGCACCTAGATTGCGTCCCAACAGAATAAAGATGGGACAACAGCAGGCACAATTTCAGATTCTTTCTTCAGCAATAAGACATTAAAGCTAATTAAAAAAAACAATCTTTCTTGGATTTAAAGACTCAATCTGGTGCAAAAAGTTTAGCAATCGGAGCCATACCTACGGAAACAGAGAGCGAGTGCTCGTTTATAGCTGCTGGTCTCAAGAGCTACAAAGGGTTGGGGCCTTTCAAGTTTCAGGGCTTCACCGCGAGCGGGAGCGGAATCGAGCGAGAGAGAGAGAGAGAGGCTAATTTAGTACAGAGCGCGAGAACTAGGGGAAGTTGTAGAACGAAGAACTGTGGGCCAGGTATAGTGCATATGCAAAAATACCCCTCGTAAATAAAGTTCAGCGGAAAGTATGGATTGTTCTGTAATTTAGTGGGTTAGAAAGGGATTTTCTGGTTAAAACTCAGGGGATGTGGTACAAACTAGAAAGCCAAATTATTACTTGTTGAGCGCGTGAATTGTAATGAAATTTATGTAAAGTTTTAGACTATTATTGCAATTCACATTTATTAAAGATATTTATTCGAAAATTAATTGGCCATATCATCTATTAATTATTTAATCCAATTAAATTTAATTGGACGGTATGTGCTCAATAGATAATTTAAATTACTCTTCATGGATCCTTCCAAGCTTCACTTTTTTAAGGTGTTTTTGATTAAATCCCTAGGAACATGAACAAACATGCAAAAACAATAAATAGGAAAAACAATATTCAACATATTTTCTCTCTCCTCGTGGAGTAATATAGATCATGATTGATAAGAAGTTTATAGTCTATAATCAAAGGTATAACATTTTTGTAGTGTGCAAATAGTTTGAAGGTTTAAGTTCCACTTGGATCAGGCTATAACTTATTCCCAACCCCACAAAACAAAAAGAAAAAAATGTTTAAGCATAGTAAATAGGAACTTTGTGTTAGCCCAAGGGTATAATCACTGTTTTATTTTAATGAGTCCAAAGCTCATGCAGTTTTGAGGTACTAATCAAGTTCAAGTATTTTTGAGTTTACAGATTTCAAGAGTTAGAATTTACTGAAATACTCAAGTTGATTCAAGTATGAGACTCGAGCTCGGAATGTCAAAACTTAAATTTTGGAGAAGCCCACTCGAAAAAGACTTGAAGATAATTTAAACTCTTGTAAGAATTTAGTATGTTTAAGTTTAGAGCATTAGATTGGAAGCTCAAGAAGTTTACACACACAATAAATTTTTTTTTAAAAAAAAAAAAACTAGCTTTCTTAAATTAGTTTTTGATAGACAAAATTTCTTCAATAAATTTCTATCTACATATGTTTAAATATGTTTCATCGTTTAATCTTACTCAAAATATTTACATATTTATATGTGATTTCATAAAAAGGCTTATTTTCTCCAAAAATTGGATCAGAGCGGAACTAGCACTTTAAAATGTGTATTTTATAAAATCAATGAAAATGTATATATGCTAATGTTCCCTCGATACTTCCGTTATAGCATGGGCTCAATGGGTCGAATCCACAGGGACGGGAGGCAATAAAAGCATTAACAGTTCTTATTCACGTGTTATGTTAATAAGTCTTCTTTGTTAAAAGAATTAGAAAAGGAAAAAGAAAAGAAATTCAGAAGTGATAGGTAAGAAGATTACGAAAACGTCGACGTGAAAACCAAAGAGAAGTGGTTTGGAAAACAAAATAGAAAAAAGATGAAGCTTGTGGTAATGAAAATGAAAATAAAGGTGAACAAAGAAAATGGTGAAAACAACGATGAAAAGATAAAAGAAGAGTTTTGGATTTGATTTTTAAAACAAGATAAAAGAAAACTCATGGCTACTAACTACCAATTGCTCCACTAATCATGCTAACTCTTAGTGATAGTTACCTCACATGGATCCTTGGTCATCACTAATACTTAGCTTCAAGAGACGATATAAAGCATGACTCATAAGATAGTTCTTCTACATTCAAACAACACATCCATACCACACAACAACTTGCAAGCTACTATTAAATCATCAAAATCGGTTAGAAGTGAGCATGAAATAAAAAAAATATTGCAAGTTAGCAAGTTAGTGGGTTAGATATTAGGAATGTTAGAATGCTAGAATCCATCATCATGAGTCATCAATGGCTCTTGCAAGAGCAAGGCCTTGTAGAGACTATTAGATCGTGTGGATTATCAAGTAAGTGGTTAGATGGTTAGTGGTTAGTAGTTACATTGTCATGAGAAGAAAAGTTAGTTAAGCATCATGTAGAAGATGGGAAGATTACAATGGAGAAGAAATGAGACACCTTTACATAAATTGTCCCCATCTATTACATCAATCTCTCTCTCTCTCTCTCTGTGAATCTCTCTGCCTTAATATATGATCTAAAAAGAAATGAAAATACAAAAGGAAAGAAGAGGAACACCTACACTACCCTACTAAAAGATAGAAAACCTAGCCTAATTCCAAATCTGCTTTCGTTTTAGGCCTCTATTGGGGTTTTATAGGCAAAGGAGGGTTCTAGAAGATGATACAAGGCCACGCGTCGAAGATCGACGCACGGCCCCACCACATTGCCGCGAAAACGCAGTAAATGTCGCATTTCCGCAGCAAAACCAGCGAATTAAATCCCTGGTTTTGGCGAGCGTATTCTGTCGCTTCTAGTGCCTTTTTGGTATACTTGGATTCTGGTATTTTCGCCCGATTATTCGTCTAACGTGTGCAAGAGTCTAGGTTCAATGTATCTTTTAGAAGCTCCCTTACTTGGCCTCCAAGAAATCCGGATTTAATTACCCGAAAAATGGGTTTAATTAAGCTCTTATTACCCTTTTGCTCTCATTGTCTTGATTATCTGTAAGAGAGACCAAAATACAGTTTAGACCGACATTTTATTCATAAATCAGCAGGGAAATGCTATATAATAATGCATAACTGTAGACTAATCAATTCCCAATTCAACTTATACGATTTTCTCAGAATACACCAACTTATGAAATTCCATTATACCCCTTGAACTATCCTCAAAATTCTCACAAAAACCCTTCAGTTAAGCCACTGTTATAATGTTAGTCACGTAGCTTGTACGTGATATTTTTATGACCAAAATACCCTTAACTGAATACGATCATAGCCTGTGGATTGAGTTTTAAGTTAAAAACCTCCAATTCTTCTTTCTTTCTATTCTTTTTCTTCATTTAGGATTAAGATCAAACCCTTCTTCTTTATTCTTCCTTATCTAGGGCTCGATTCTCTTTCTTTTTCCTCCTCTAAGGCTTATGCCTCTTGTTGGTATGTCTTCCTCAAGTACGAGCACGAGGATGATGATGAATGGGGATTTTGGTGGAGCCTACTCAGAAAACAATGTCATTAACTTTGACAGGAGGAATGGAGGGCAGTGAGAGCGATGGGAGAGGAGACCTTGACGGTGGAGTCGAGCAGAGCTTGGCGAAGGTGAATGCGCGGAGGGTGCAGGTGAGGTTCTCGTTGGGGAGGACGACGATGACCTTGATGCCAGTGCTGGAGAGGGCGCAGAGCATGGTGGGATCGACATCAGAAAGCTTCACCTATTGCACGTTGTTCAATTTCAGGAGTTGCATCACAGACGCCGTCGAGGGGAGGTTGTTCGCCACAATGTCCCCGCATCTGCTGAAAATAAAAAAAATTAATAACTAATAAAAAAAATATATCTTATCAAAATATGAGAGATCCATAAAAGTAGGGACAAAAGAAGCAGAGCAAGCTAGCAAAGCGAGGACGAGGTAGGAGAATGGGTTCACGCTCTTCTGCCGCAGCAAGGAACAAAGCATGGGGGTGAAGGAAAGCAGCAGTAGGAAAGAAGAGGAGGAAGAAATTGTTTTGTTATAGTTGAGGAGACTGGAGACCACTGCTGCTCTCACTCTCTAGTATTGTCACGCCCCGCTTCCCAAAATACAGTGTATGAGTATGTAAAAATTGAAATTACACCTAGAGGGGGTGAATAGGTGTAAGGCTAATCAATTCAATATTCAATGCAAAATAAAAATGAGATGATGCAAGCGATCACTAAAAGCAAGATTAGAAGCCGTATACCCCGTGAAGGATTCTGAACTTCTTCCTTGTGATTCCTCTAGATAAGACTTTGAGGTGCTCAATGCAATCTTGTTGTAATGAGTATAAATCGATAATGAATGAATGAATGTAAAGTAGATAAGAGAGACAAGAAATCAATCGCAAATAAAGAGATTTGTTTCAAGGTTCGAGCCATCGCTCTACGTCCCCACCTTCACCACCATGAAGGATTTCCAATCCACTAGAACTTTTCACCAAAGGAATTACAACCACTATGGAGTACACAACTCCCCAACACACTCCTCTAGTCCAGAGGTAATGTAGCAACAATACAAAAAGTGCTGGGTGATCAAAAAATCGCAAGCTCTCTCTTGAAAACACTTCTTTAGACAACCCTAGAGAATTGAAGCTCAAGATTTTGTAACTGAAATTTAAAAATAGAAGAGAGATTTTAAGTACCAAAACTTGAATAAGACTTTTAAAAATAATAATACAAAACTGAAAACAAAAAGCTCTTTCACTTGAAATCCCAAAACTTTGATTTTTGAATTTTTTTTTGTTGTGTTAAACTCAACCCTAATGACCCCTTTATATAGGATTTTAGAAGAGCAAATATAGAATAGTTTTACCAGCATAAAAAAGGTAGAAATTGACCCTCTAATACAACTTACCACGTTTTTTTTAGTTTAAACATTTTTTAAAACAACCTGTTAAAAAAAATAGTCATTTCTGCCAAACTGGCAAACTGCCCGTCGACCGGCCGGTCGACCGGCAGATAAAAAAAAAAATCTGACCATTAGCCCTCCGGTCGACTGGTCGGTTGACCGTGACAAACCGAGGCTAAACCTGCTTAAAGTCGATTGACCGCCCGGTCGATCGCAACGGGGACCGGTCGACCGCCCGATCAACCTGGAACGTGCACAACGTGCACACCCCCAATTGTCAGAACTCCGGTCGACCGTGCGATCAACCGTTCTGGCCTGTAATAGGCACGATCGACCGCCCGGTCGACCGGCCTTGGTCAAAACAGAAAACCAGCCTAAAATACATTTTAAAAATATGTTATGTTTTGAAAAGATTTTTGTAAGGTTTTTTGTAAGGCTTAATAATCATGAGCTAAAAAAATTCTTTTGAAAAACGTGCAATTTATGTGTGCGTGTATTTGAGCTTAAAACATATATACTGATCTTTAACAAAAAAACTATCTACAAGATGAGTCTACAAGCAGACGTCTCTGAAATTTGATGTTGAGCAGTGATTGAGCTAGAGCCTAATATCCCATGCTTGAAAATTGAGCCATCAATACCTGTACCAACCTGAAATTCATTCTTGAACTTCTATTAGTACCAAATAGCTTTTATATGATTTGTTATCACCAAAACAGATAACCCCGGGATTGTAACCTTTCGGCCAATAGTCTCCCTTTTTTTGATGATGACAAAACATATAAGCTATAAAATAAAATATAGGAAGGAGGTAAAAGCTCCCCCTCAAATGATGCTCTATTATTAAGTACAAAACATGAAATATATATGAAAATGAACATCAAAACAAACCCATATTTTCATACTTCTCCCCCTTTTTGTCATACATCAAAAAGGCTAAACAACCATGAAAACTCATCAATCAATAATACAAACATTTAGTTCACACATATAAAAGAAAATCTGTTAAAATCAAGTGGTTTAGTAAAAATATCTGCAAGTTGAAACTCAGTAGATATATAATCAATTTCAATATCACCTTTCTCATAATGATCTCTAAGAAAGTGATATCGAATCTCTATGTGGTTAGTTTTACATTTTGATTTGCATTTTTAGTCATATGAATAGTACTAATATTATCATAAAATATTTTAACATGGTCATAATGCAAATCATAATCAAGGAGAGTACGTTTCATCCAAAGAACTTGTGCACAACAAGCCCTAACAGCAACATACTCCGCCTCGGTGGTTGAGAGAGCTACAGAATTTTGTTTCTTGGAAGACTATGAAACAAGACAATTTCCTTGAAACTGACATGTTTCACTTGTACTCTTCCTATCCACTGTACAACCTACATAGTCAGCATCCGAAAAACTCGTCATTGAAAATTATCCGGTCTTCGGATACCATAGATCCATTCCAATAGTGCCCTTAAGGTATCGAATAATGCATTTTACCGCAATCAAGTGGGACTCTTTAGGATAAGATTGGAATCTAGCACAAAGACATACACTAAACATGATATCCGGCCTACTAGTTGTTAAATACAGCAAACTACTAATCATGCTTCTATAAAGTTTTATGTCTACATTTTTACCTTTTTCATCCTTGTCAAGTTTGGTTGTGGTAGTCATGGGAGTTTAACTAGTTTTTGTCCCTTCAAGTCCGAATTTCTTGATGGGTTCCTTTGTGTACTTGACTTATAAAGATTCCATCACTCTTTTACTTGATTTGGAGTCCAAGGAAGTAGTTTAGCTTTCCCAGTATAGACATTCCAAACTCATTCTGCATACATGATTCAAACTCTTCGCAAAGTATTTCGTTAATAGATACAAAAATTATATCATTAACATAAATTTGAAAAATGAGAATGTCACTATCAACACGCTTAGTAAACAAAGTGGTATCTACTTTACCTTTAACAAAATCATTTGAAAGAAGAAAAATTGAAAGTCTTTCATACCTAGCTCTAGGAGCTTGTTTTAAACCATACAAAGCTTTATCTAGTTTGAAAATAAAATTTGGATGAATAGGATCAACAAACCCAGGAGGTTGTTCAACATATACTTCCTCTTCAATAAAACCATTTAAAAGTGCGCTTTTGACATCCATTTGAAAAAGATTGAAATTTTTATAAGAAGCAAAAGCAAGTGTCATCCGTATAGCTTCGAGCCGTGCTACGGTGCAAAGGTTTTCTCAAAATCTATTCCTTCGATTTGGGTGTAACCTTGGGCCACTAATCTAGCTTTTTTCCTAACAACATTTTCCGACTCATCCAACTTGTTCCTAAACATCCATTTAGTACCAATCGTTGGTCTATCACGGGGTCTAAGAACGAGATGCCAAACTTGGTTGCGCTCAAACTGATTGAGCTCTTATTGCATTGCAAACAACCATTGAGTCGCCCTCGGCTTCGAGAATGTTTTTAGGTTCAATATGAGAGATGAAAGTATAATGACCACACAAATCATGGAGTTTGGAGCGAGTAGATACCCCCTTTGATACATCACCTATGATGAGATCTTTGGGATGACTTGTAGCATATCTCCAATCTTTTGGAAGTGGCTGAGATGGTTCCACTTTATCCTCTTGAACTTCACCATTAATTTTTTGCTTGTCTTCTTGGTTGGGTGAGTCCTCCAAGGATACTTTCTCCATGTCTTCACCTAAAGTATCAATCTCTACAACATTCTTAACAAAAACATCAGATTCTTCAAACTTAATATGCATAGATTCTTTAATTATAAGAGAGGATTTATTGAATACTCTATAAGTTTTGCTAGTATTAGAATAACCAACAAAAATAGCTTCAAAAGTTTTAGCATCAAATTTACCCAAGTTATCTTTGGTATTCAAAACAAAACATTTACATCCAAAAACACTAAAATACGAAACATTGGGTTTTCTTGAATAATAGATTTCAAAATAAGTTTTAGAAGAATTTTTACAAAAATAGATTTTGTTCGATATATATCATGCGGTGTTTACGGCCTCGACCCATAAGTATTGAGGGAGCCCGTATTCACTAATCATAGTCCTAGCCATTTTTAAAGAGTACGATTCTTCCTTTCAACGACTCCATTTTGTTGTGGAGTTCTAGAACAAGATAACTCATGCTTAATTCCATTTTCTTCGCAATAAGTGATGAAGGATTGGTTGATAAACTCACCACCTCTATCACTTCTTATGCGCAAAATTGAAAAACCTTTTTCCTTTTCAACCCTTTTTCGAAAAACATTAAAATGCGAAAAAAAACTTGATCTTTATGTTCCAAAAAGAAAATCCATGTAAAATGGGAAAAATCATCAACTAAAACAAAAACATAGTAATTTTCATTTAAACTTTTAGTTTTTAGTAGGACCAAACAAATCCATGTGGATCAATTCTAATGGCCTAGATGTCATGATATCCTTAATTGATTTGAAAGAGGACTTAGTTTGTTTCCCAAATTGGTGAAAATACACTTAGAGGGGGTGAATAGGTGTATGACTAATCTAATGACAAATGATGCAGAATTAAAAAAACTAAATGCAACACACTTAGTGTAACCAAAAAGTGTAGCCGAATTCCTGGTGACGGGCTCTTAACTATCTCCTCTAAATTCCTCTAAATAAGAGTTGAGATGCTACGTAAAGCTCTCTTGGTTCAACACAAGTGAGGCACACAAATAATACCAAGTATATATAAGATATGAACAATATGTTACAATGCAAGATATGAGAGAGAGAGTTAAGAGATAGTGGATCAAATGCAAACACAAAGATATGTTTCGAGATTCGAGCCACTGCTCTATATCCCCGCCTTCACACAGAAGGATTTCCACTAATGCGTCCACACAGGACTTCCCACACAGGGAACCTCCACTGAAGATTTAGGTAATATAAATTTAGAGTATACAACTTCTCTCTTAAACAACAACAACCTCTACACAAGAGGCAAGACACTAAGCCACACAAGATTAACCTCTCAATAGAGGGATAGGGCACTAAGCCAAACAACAATCACATCTCATTAGAGGGATAGGCACAAAGCCAAACTCCAACCACAATCACCTTTACACTTAGAGGGATAACAACCAACTCAAACTCCTCCATAATCACCTCTACACAAGAAGGATAATCAAAGCAAAGAAAGATTACAACTCTGGTGATCACAAAGATCATAAACAACTCTAGGTGATCACTATAGACCACAAACCAATTTTTCTCACAAATAAGATCCTATAGATTGGATAGATATGATAGCTAAAGTGTGAGAAAAATAAAGAGTTTGAAAATCAAAATCACAAAGAAAAACTCTTGGGAAAAACTCTAGATAGAAATATAAATGAAGATCAAAACCAATTCCCAAAGACTCTCTTTTTCTTTGATTTTTCCAACCCTTTAAAACAAATAAAGATAAAATATTTTAGCCCAAAAACTCTTTTAAAAACTTGCTGTTAAACACTTATAAAGGTGAGAAAAATTGCTCTCTAAAAACTTATTAAAAATAACTCAAGAGGGGGACTATTTATAACCCCTCAAAAATCTGCCCGTTGGCAGTCTGAAAAGGTCAGAAATGACCTTCCGGTCGGTCGACCGGCGCAACGGTCATATTTATGACCGTTGTGCCTCCGGTCGACCACCCGGTCGTCCGGCCTCCATCCGAGAGTGGGATGCTTTCAGTCGGTCGACTACGCGGTCAACCGGCCGAGTTGGCTGGCCATGTGCACGTCTTCGTGCACATCAGTCGACCGCTCCGGTCGACCGACCGCTCCAGTCGACCGCTCCGGTCGACCGCCAGTTGATCTGGCTGGGACTTGGGGTATTGAAAACTTGTATTTTTAATTTCAATTAAATCCCATAAAATCCACAAAAATGAGTCCATTTAAGATATTTGAATACCAAACATGTGTGACCAAAAATCAACATATATTACAAACTATTTGAACTATTTTTGTGATATGAAAATTAGGCTTAAACACAAAATTTGTATTTTCCATTATTTAGATTTTTGAAATGAAAAATTGTTTTCTCCAAAACTTGTACAAATACAAAAACATGATATTGAAAAAATTTGAAGCATATTGTATATGGATAGAATCTAATATACATATAAGATATATATCTATATTTTTTGACATGAAAACCAAAACCGTTTAAACCGAAATCAAAACCAATAAACTTTAAACTTGTGTGTGTATGTGAACTTGAGCATATCAATACTATCTAATCTTTATACAAGATCTAAACAATCTTAAACTAAACAAACCGAGGTCTTCTTGTAGAACTCCTTCTCCAAGTCGACTCGATCCAAACGTGATCCAACGAGCTTAACTCCAACCGAGTGCTTGATGCAGTCTTGATGCGCGAGCTCTAGAATCACCATGTGTTAGCTCCAAAATACTTTTATTAAAGCTAAACACTTACTAATATCTTGGCCAATCACTAAAACTATTTAAACACAAGATTATTAGTAAACTATAACTACATGAGTTAATCATCATCAAAACTAGAGTGATGGGTCCCTGGGCCAACAGTTGACACGCATCACAAATGCGATCCTTTTCAAACTTCAAGTAAGGAATACCCTCCACCGATTCCTTAGAATTGATTCTAGAAAGATGGTCAAAAGATACATGGCCTAATCTTCTATGTCATAACCATGAATCCTCATCAAAAACATTTAAACATTTAGCTTTGCAATCTAAATTTAACACATCAATAATATATACATTATTTTCACGAAATTCAGAAAGAATGCAATTATTGGTTTTATAATCAAAAAATGTTACAAGAAGAATCATCAAAATAACTTTGAAACCACAATCACATAGTTGACTAATACTAAATAGATTATGTTTAAAACCATCAACCAAAATAATATTTTCAATTAAGGGAGATGTACCAATCTTGATGTTACCTATACTGATAATCTTGCCCTTGGAATCATCTCCGAAGGTGATGGTACCACCTTCACCGTACCTTGATAGGATTGCAAAATTGTTGATGTCCCACGTGATGTGCCTTGAGCAACCGCTATCAAGATACCACCGCTCCCTACGTCTTGGAACCTTGGTGTGTACCTGCATCAAATAATGAAGTTGTTGACTTTAGTACCCATATTTTCTTGGGTCCTATGACGTTAGTACTTTGAACCAAAACATAATTATTAGTACCATTTATACGATCATAACAAAATTTAGATAGATGACCATTTCGACCACAATAAGTATATTTATAAATTCTACCATATATGAAAGCATGATGTGCATGAGCATCTTGATATGTGATTTAGAAGTGTGAGCATGTGTAGTATGAATATGTTTCTTTGAAACATTTTTCTTGAAAAATATGTCTTCTAATTTAGCTTTATTAAACTCACATTTCTTTAAAACACTTCCCAAATTGTTGATTTTAGTTTTTAAGATAGAAATTTCATTTTCATCAATCTTAAGAAACTTAGCTTTACATGAAACCTTGTATGCATCAAAATCCTTTTGTGTTGATCAAAGAGTGGATGACAAATCATCTTTTTCTTTAGAAAGAGTAATAACTTTATTTTAAAGAACTTCATTTTCCTTTTTCATATTTAGAAAATTTTTCTTTAAAGAATCATAATTATCTGAAAGGTCTACAAATGCATTTACTATAACATTTTTAGTTAATTCACAATCATCAATAGATGGTTCAGAATTTACCTTGAGTGTGTTTGCCATAAAACACACGTTTGCTGTGTCCACCTCTTCTTCGGATTCACTTTCTGAATCCTATATGGCTTTGAGAGCTTTCTTCATGAATGGCTTCTTTTGCTTGATTGAAGAAGATAGCTTATTCCTAAAATCTGGACATTCGGTTATGATGTGTCCGGGTTTCTGACAATTAAAACAGATGATTTTCTTATCCTCTTTTCCTTGCCATCGTCTCCTATGATTGTACTTTGCTTTGTTGTATGTTCTTCTTACATTTCTTACGAGGAGAGATAGTTCTTCATTTCTTCTTCTTCGTCATCATCGGAGTTGGCGGGAGTAGACTTGAAAGCGATAGTGTTCTTCTTTTGTGGCGCCATTTCTTCTCTTACCTTTCTCTCCATCTCATGAGTTAAGAGGTTGCCGATAAGACCAATGAGCTCTATCTCATCTTTGTCGTTCAACTCCTTCAATGTAATGGCTTTGACTTTCCAAGATGGTAGAAGTGCACGAATGACCTTCCGGATCTTTTGATCATTGTTGATTTCATCACCTAAGGAGGAAAGACCATTAATCATTTTAGAAAACTTCGTAATCATATCATCAATAGATTCATTTTCATGTATTTTGAAGTTTTCATATTGATAATGCAAGAGATTAATTTTAGCTCTCTTGACTTGTGATGTTCCCTCATAAGTGACCAATAAGTGTTGCCAAATCTCGTAGGTGGATTTGCAATGAATGACCCTTGTAGTGCCATCCGCATTCAAGGCTAGAAACAAGGCATTTTGAGCCTTTGAATTAGCCTCATATTCCTTGGCGGCAATATCCGACCAAGTGTTATCATCACCGGTAGGTGCGCTATAGGGTTTGGTCACCGCCTTTGCAACCCGGCTTCCTAGAGATTGTAAAAATACGGTCATCCTAACTTTCATATGGGAAAGTTAAGGCCATCAAACTTGGGAGGGGGTCCTAATACTGTTGGCCATTTTTACTGGTGGATGAATGAAGAAATTAATAGAATGATTAGCAGATTAGGATCTCTCTAAGGATGTTAAGTCAAAACTAGAAACCTTACTCTAATACCAACTGAAATTACACCTAGAGGGGGGGGTGAATAAGTGTAAGGCTAATCAATTCAATATTCAATGCAAAATAAAAATTAGATGATGTAAACGATCATTCAAAGTAAGATTAGAAGCCGTATACTCCGTGAAGGATTCTGAACTTCTTCCTCATGATTCCTTTAGATAAGAGTTTGAGGTACTCAATGCAAACTTATTGTAATGAGTATAGATCGACAATGAATGAATGAATAGAAAGTAGATAAAAGAAACAAGAAATCAATCGCAAACAAAGAGATCTGTTTCGAGGTTCGAGCACCGCTCCACGTCCCCGCCTTCACCACCGTGAAGGATTTTCGATCCACTAGAAC
This sequence comes from Agave tequilana, assembly GCA_038442645.1. NCBI lineage: Eukaryota > Viridiplantae > Streptophyta > Magnoliopsida > Asparagales > Asparagaceae > Agave > Agave tequilana. The sequence goes on along the minus strand of JAVJIF010010175.1, from coordinate 165,391 downwards.
TTTCCACCAAAGGAATTACAATCACTATGGAGTACACAACTCCCCAACACACTCCTCTAGTCCAGAGGTAGCGTAGCAACAATACAATAAGCGCTGGGTGATCAAAAAAACCACAAACTCTCTCTTGAAACACTTCTTTATAAAACCCCAGAGAATAATATATAAGATTGAAGCTCAAGGTTTTGTAAGTGAAATTTAAAAATTGAAGAGATATTTTAAGAACCAAAACTTGAAGAAGATTTTTGAAAATAATAGCACAAAACTGAAAACAAAAAGCTCTTTCACTTGAAATCTCAAAACTTTAATTTTTGAATTTTTTTATTATGTTAAACTCAACCCTAATGACCCCTTTATATAGGGTTTTAGAAGAGCAAACATAGAATAGTTTTACCAGCATAAAAGAGGTAGAAATTGACCCTCTAATATAACTTATCACGTTTTTTTTTACTTTAAACATGTTTTAAAATAGCCTATTAAAAAATAGCCGTTTCTGCCAAACTGGCAGACTGGCGGTCGACCGGCAGATTCAAAAAATCTGATTGTTAGCCCTCTGGTCGATCGGTTGGTCGATCGTGACAAACAGAGTCTAAACTTGCTTACTGTCGGTCGACCACCCGGTCGACTGCAACGGTCGACCGGGAACGTGCACAACGTGCACACCCCCAATTGCCAGAACTCCGGTCGATCGTGCGGTCGACCATTCTAGCCTTAATGGCACGGTCGACCGCCCAGTTGATCGGCCTTGGTCAAAACAGAAAACCAGCCTAAAATACATTTTGAAAATATGTTATGTTTTGAAAAGATTTTTGTATGGTTTTTGAAATATAGAAAACTAAGTATACTGATTGTAAAACAAAGTATATTTTATAAAGGTTTGATAATCAAAAGCTAAAAGCATTCTTTTGAAAAACGTGCAATTTATGTGTGTGTGTGTTTTTGAGCTACAAACATATATACTAATTTTTAACAAAAAAACTATCTACAAGATGAGTCTACAAGCAGGCGTCTCTGAAACTTGATGTTGAGCAGTGATTGAGCTAGAGCCTAATATCCCATGCTTGAGAATTGAGCCATCAATACCTGTACCAAGCTGAAATTCATTCTTGAACTTCTATTAGTACCAAATAGCTTTTATATGATTTGTTATCATCAAAACACATAATCCGGAGATTGTAACCTTTGGGCCAACAAAAATGGCCAGCAGATACTCACAAAGAGTGAAATCTCTTTAATGAATACCTTAAGCTATTATTAATAACGAGCAGGGTAGCACACATATATGCACATACAACCAAGCGCAGGGATAAAAGCACATATATGAAATACTGAATCATCAGCAATATCATCCATTGTATCTGAATATAACAAATCAATAAAGAGAAACTAAACTCACCAAAGGATAACTGAACTAGAATACGTTTTACGATCATCTCTCCTATATTGGTTCTCTGGTCTAGATACAGAAAAATAATATAGGTACGTCTGAACTAGATCAGCAAGTGTATACAAGAAAGGAATGAACAACAAAAGCAGAAATATGAAAATATAGTAACAGTACAATTAGGATGTAAAAATAAAAGATCAATATGTTTGACAGTATCGAGAACTATAACAGAACAATAAATCATGCACAATATGTCCGTGTATGCACGTCGGACATGAATATAATGAACATGAGATGTCTTGGACGAATAAATATCGTATAACATAATCACAAGATCATAAGTTTAAAATCACATGGTAAGTTCAGAATATCATATAATCAAGATAATGCGTGTCACAAGAGTCTCAGGTATTGGTATTACGAGAACATAAGTCAGGTTTAGGAACAGTACGAGACGAGTTAGATCAATGAAGACAATACAGGATATGATGCAAGTGACTATGTCTCGTATTTTACTAACTCTATGCTACTGCAACCATCCTGTGCCCCATCCCATAGGACAACTTCATATCAAATAAATGATACGTTAGTGGATCCTGATAGCAGGGAGAAATAGCTCACTGTACTTAGGTATCATGTAATATGCAATAACAAATGCGCACATAAATCACAAGAATACAAGATCACATGCGGCACTCAAACCCACAAGAGGTTACCCTTCCAAGCACACTTCCCTGATTCCCATACTACCAGTCTCCCCCAGTAACCTTGGCTTAATTGATTTATTAATCAATGCAAGTGTAAGATGATAAGTGACTCAGTATAACATGATCACAAGTCGATAACAAGAATAACAATATCAGATAGTAATTACGGTGTGAATCAAGATCACGGAACAATGTTAATGGTGACAAAATTAAGAGGTGTATGCAAAGTCGTGCAAGTACCATCAGTGTCATCTAGATGTAATCTAATGGTCATAGTAAACTTGTCATGATCATAAGTATTACACTCCAATAAAATATCCTCAATAATTTATCACAAGATACTTTGATCGATTTCCTCAAGATTAATTTCATAATATTTGTTTCATTAACATATTCATAGTATGTAATATTTTACGTTGGCTGTCACATGCCTACCACAACCCTCCTCCTCCTTTAACAAGTGTTTTTTTATTATAATTGGATTGCATCAAGGATCAACATTGAGTCCATTCTTATTTGCTATAGTGATGGACGAGCTTACTGGGCTATTCAGGATGAGATACCATAGTGTATGCTATTTGCTGATGATATTGTCTTAGTTGATGAAACGAGAGCTGGGGTAAATGAAAAATAGGAGTTATAGAGGCAAACTCTAAAATCTCGAGGTTTTATATTAAGTAGGACCAAAATAGAGTATATGGAGTGTAAATTCAGTAAACAAGAAATTCAAGATTACAGTATTGTGACACTAGATGGTTAATAAATACCAATGAGCAGTCATATTAAGTACTTAGGTTCTATTATCCAAAAGGATGGGGAGATCAATAGTGATGTCAACCATAGGATGCAAGCCAGCTGATTGAAATAGAGAAGCATATCAGGAGTTTTATATGATCATAATCTTCCGTTATGACTGAAGGGAAAGTTGTATCGGACTGCTATTAGACCAGCTTTGCTATATGGTACAGAATGTTGGGCTATAAAGAGATTCATGCCTAGAAGATGAGTGTAGCAGAGATGCGTATGCTTCGTTGGATGTGTGGTAACACGAGGAGAATAAGGTGAGAAATGAGGGTATTCGTACAAAGATAGATATAGCCTCCATAGAAGAGAAGATGAGAGAAAATCGCCTACGATAGTTTGGTCATGTGCGACATAGACGTATAGATGCGCTAGTCCAGCGAGTAGAGCATATCAAATTAGGGCAAGTTAAAAGAGCACAGGGGAGACTGAAAAAAACATGGTGGAGGCAATACGACAAGATATAGAGGCTAAAGGTCTTAGTGAAGGCATATTGCTTAATAGGAACGAGTAGATAAAGTTGATCCATGTGCCCGATCCTGTGTAATTCTCTTTTGGTTCATGTAGCCTACCCTAAATACTTGGGACAAATGGCTTAGTTGTTGTTGTTGTTGATTTATTAACATGCAGTTATCCTCAAGATCTAGATCATAATTTTTTGTTATGATTAGTATAAATTTTCACGTTACTAAATCCGGATGTCACACACAAACAATAATGTCAATTGAAGTTTGAATGTATGCATGAACAATAACGAGATACAAAATATGATATGCAAGACAATGTAACTAGGTCATGAAATAATATCAAAAACACAAGAATTGTCTGTATAATCAGAGAACAGAAAGTTTAACGGGATTACGAGGCAATACCGATAGTAATGAATATAATGTCGAGAGATAATAGTTCAAATCTATCTCTCAACTCTCTCTTTATATCTTGCATTACATTCTTGCATATTTATACATGTTTGATATAGTTGTGTGCTCACGCTAATATTCTACCAAGAGAGTTATTGAAGCACCTCAACTCATAATTTAGAGAAATCGCGAGGAGAAGTTCCAGAGCCCTTCACAAAGAATTCTGACTCACTCTTAGTTATACATTGTGTGTTAGTGTAAAAGTTTTAATTCTGTAGTATTTGTCATTAGATTAACACTACACCTATTCACCCCCCTCTGGGTGTATTTTTTTCAATTGGTATCCGAGTTAGCACTCCTGATATTCGGTTTAACCACTTAGAAGTGTGATCCTCATTTTACTAATCTATATATTTGCTTTGTGCACATATTAAATTGCATTTAAGGATTATCTTGCTCCACCCATGTATGATGTTTCGAACATTAACATGTGAAAATTTAAGATGAGTGCTTACCTTAAAGTCCTACAGTTGCATGTGTACCTTGCTACTACCAAGAAATCTTTTGTTGATAATGTCAATTACCTAGAGGCTACTGCATAAGCCATGGACGTACTAAAGCACACATTAGCAAAAATTATTTATTTATGATTTCTCATTGTGATTCCGCTTTTACAGTGTGGAACACTTTGACCCTCTCAAGGAGCAAATGACAAACGTTTTCGAGATGGATCTATTGGAGATGAGTCCGACGAAGTATGCTACATGGTCCAAGGGAATGACTCCCTTGAGGTAACTTCGGACACTCAACTTGATGATTGTGCTAGCTCTTCCAATGATCATGATAGTAGTATGGATGCCCATGCTTTGAATGAAGAGCTCTCATTGTTTTGTGAAGATTTGCTTTCGAAGTTCAAACTTTTGAAAAAGAAGAGTTTTAAATTAAAGAAGAAAAATGAGATTTTGTTTTCAAAACTCGATCTTGTTTTAAAAGAGAAGTTTGAGGTTTCGAGCGAAAAGGATTCCTTGAAAACCTAACTTAATCTTGTTTTGAATGAATATGAGTTTTTGAAAAACAAAAATGATTTGGATGATGTGTTGAAGAAAAACGATGTTATCTTCTAAATTTGATTTTGTTTTAAAAGAGAACAATTCTTTGAAGAACAAAATTGCTTTGATTTCAAAAGAATTAGATTTTGTTTCAAAAGAAAAGGACTCTTTGAAAAAATGATTTATCTTCCCATTCTTTTCATGCTTCTACTGCATCATCTTCTTGTGATAAGAATATTGTTTCTCTTGCTCCACTTCTTCTTCCATTGATAATGATATTTGTGCTTTGAAGAAAAGTGTTGATTGTTTGGCTCCACTTTGAGCCAATATGCCATGAATCACACGAGGTTAGAATTTATATTTCGTAAGAAACATGCTCCACATTTGCATGCACACACTTCATGACATACACATGCTCATCATGTTCACACACATAATACTTTATATGTTAGAGTGTACACATGTACACATTGTGACCGTGAAGGCCATCTTGCAAAGTTTTAATTTGATAGATTAAATGTTTCCAATTTTGCAAGTAAATATGTTTGGTTAGGAGAGGTACTAACCCCCATGAATCTAAGAAAGTTTGGGTACCAAAATTCATTCCTATTTTATTTGATGTAGGTGTGGGCTCTCACAAGACGTGAGAGTATTGATGCCTTGATAGTGGATGCGTTTGAGCTAATTGAACACAACATTGGATGCATCGCTATCAAGAAAATTTTGATAGGGGGACCACCAAATTTTTGGAGATATAGAGACTAGTTCACTCGGTTTGGTATTTATCTCTATCTTCCTTACTTTATTTATGTTTATATGCTTTTAATACTGATTTTTAGCACATCTTGAATTTCATGCTCATTAGGATTAAATGCAATGGTTATCAGACTTGTGATATACATATATAGCATTTAAGATACACTCATGTTTATATGAATTTCTCACTATAGTTTAGCTATTGTGTATATCCTAGTTCTAATAACATTTGCATTTACACTAATGATTCCATTTGTTTTTCAATCATGTTTTATTATTTTTATGCTTCATGTTTTAATTACATGTTTAGATGTAACTTTTCATTAAAACTTGTACTTATACTTGTACAATTAGTGAGCTATATACTTGATTCTTATATTTGGGTGCCTTATTGCTCATGTATACTCATTAGATGTACTTGTATAACCTAGTTTTGACGATTCTTGCATCTATCTTTGCACTTATTTATTTGTTTTTATTCCACCTTTGTACATGTTTTCTTGAAAGTGTTTAGCTTCATGTATATGTAAATTTTATTTAAAACTATATGATATACATGTTCTATCCTTGAGTCACTTGCATTATATGCCATGTACTATTTTATAGACTCTTTTCATGTTTTGATAAATGTATTTGCTTTAGTTTTGACAAAACATACATATGCCTTGCAGTTTGTTAGTTTTTGATAAAAATAGAAATTTTCATATCTTGTGTTTTCATGTTTATAAAAAAGAATTTCATTGTTTAAAATTGAGCTTCATTGTTTTATCTCCATGTATATATTTCTTACATGATTCTTGCACACTCGATATATCTTGTGTTTGTTGGCCTGAAGGCCCATCACTCTAGTTTTGATGATGATTAACTCATGTAGTTATAATACTAATGATCTTGTGTTTAAATTAGTATCAGATATTTGAACAAGATCTTAGTTGGTATTTAGCTTCAACAAAAGATTTAAAGTCAAAATTTTGGAGCTAGTATGTGTTGATTCAAGAGCTCGCGTATCAAGATTACATCAAGTGCTCAAGAGGAGTCTAGTTCATCAGATCAAGATTTGGACCAAGTCAAGAAAGATAAGAAGACCTTCAAGAGAAGATTTTCAAGAAGACTTGTGTCATGTTTGTAAGTGTCCAGATTTTGTTTCAGATAAAATGTAAAGGATAGATTAGTTGGTGGATTGCTCAAGTTCATATATACTCACGCACAAGATTTATATGTGTTTTTATAAAAGAGTTTTTGTTTTAGAAAATACCGGTTTGGATTTTAAGCTTCAAAATATACATGTGTTTTATCAGAACTCATTTTAGAGCTTAATGTCAAAAACATAGATATTTTATCATATATGTATAGTGGATCATATCCATACACACTAAGCTTCAAAAGTGTTTAGAATATCTTGTTTTTGTATTTGAAAAACTATTGAAAAAATCATTTTTGAAAAATACAGGTTTTTGTTTAAAGAAAAACTTCTATATTACAAAAATAGTTCAAAATGTTTGTAATGTGTTTTGATTTTTACTCAAACATGTTTGTATATCAAATTATATCAATGAACTTATTTCTGTAGAATTTATGGAATCTTATCGAAAGAAAAAGACTAAGTTTTAAATCCCTAAAAACCTGTATTCTGGCCTTCTGCCGGTCGACCGCACGGTCGACCGAGCCATAGGTCGGTCGACCGGGTGGTCGACCGACGCGCACAAACATGCACGGCCTTGTTTGGCTGGAGGGTCGGTCAACCGACCTGGTCGACCGCCAGAGAGCTCTGCTCTCTGGATCTGGCCCTGGTTGACCGGGCAGTCGACCGGCAGAGAGCTCCTGCTCTCTGTATCCAGGCCTTGGTCAACCGGCCGGTCGACCAATGGCACAACGGTCAGAAATCTGATCATTGGCCGATCGACCGACAGCAGCATCAGCTGCTGAGTTGGCTTATTGAGTTTGTACCTGCACACAAAAATATAGAATTTCAAAACTTAAGATTAAAAAGTGCAAGTTACTCAATTCTACCGAATAGCAAGTGGCTATGCGGGTCGTATTCACAAGGAGGGACTAGCGATATAAGCTTTTTTAGTAAGTTCTCTTTTAGGCTATAAAGTATGGTTAAAGTTCTTCTTTAGTTCTTTAAAAGAAAAAGGAAAATTTGATTTAAAGTTAAATTAGGAAGAAGATGGTAGATTAAGAAGATGGAGAAACTAGAAATGATATGTACAAAGAAATGGAAAAGGAGTGATAAAAGAAGTATAGATTGTAGTGTTCTAAACTAAAAAATTAAAAGAAAAGAATCTAAAAGTTACTTACCTCCTTTGGTCAAATGCTTATCTTGAATCTTTTGTAATGATGTTACCTTGAAGTGAGGCGATCAATGTAGAACCCATAAGAGTTGATTCCCGTCTCCTCCACTTTATATCATCAAGATGTTGCAAGTATGAAGTGATACAGAATGAAACTCAAAATCCATCGTCATGAGCTATCGGTGGCACTCGCAAAGGCAAGGCTCTTTCGATGCTTTAAGACTCACTTGGATAGCAATTGGTACCAAAAGAAGAAAAGTAGAGAAGAAGAAGAAGAGGAAAAACAAAGTACATACAAAAGGGAAACTATAGATTTGATTTTATAACAATAAGAGAAAAGAAGAAAATCTTACACTGGTGTCACTCTCAGCACAAGCTTCATTCTCATTCTCCTATGAAACTCTGATCTCCTCTGATTTACATAAATTAAAACCAAAAATTACATAAAAAGAAAAACAAAACCTACACTACAAAAAAAAATGTAAAAGTGGACTAAATTCTATCTCTGCATCCTCGCTCCCTGTACGCTCTGAAAATCCCAGTATTTATAGGCAAAACCCAACCTATGAGAGTGTACAAAGATAGGGGGAGAAAACGCTCTCCCTAACCCACTAATCACGAAAACGCGGCTTTGGCCACGTTTCTGTGACCAGGGTGTGGCCTGGTGGCCACACCCTGTTGGTGGTACTCCTCGGCTTCCCGATTTGCTTTTATCTTAAGCTGGATTTGCAGTTTAAGTCCGAGATTTTGACAAAATGGTCTTTGATCTTTGGCTTTAACCGATTGATTTGTAGGGATTTATTCTAACTGGTTTTCAACCAATCTAAACCGACCTGATCTGCCCTGATTTACTGATTTCGAATTAATTCTGATTTAAATCAGAATTTGATAGGCTATTGGGCTCATTTCTCTTCCCTCTCCTTTAGGAATGGGCCTGCAAATAAATTAAACATTAGTTAGGAAAAAAGCAGAGTTTATTCTATAATAAGTATGAGAATATGATAATGAATGTGCAATATTAGCGACCAATCACACCCCCATATCATCTTTTGCTCGTCCTCGAGCAAAACAACTAAACTATACTAAGGATTATTAGACCACTTTTGCAGGTCACGCGATTACATTGAGCATGTGAAACAAGCCGTTAAACCTCTAGGTTTCCCCTAGAGGACAAGTTTTGTCTCGTGAGGGTTTTTAGTGGATTACACCCACAAAATCCGTAAAGAAAGAGAAAAATGTTAGTATTTTGAAAACACATTTTGAAAGAAAAATATTTGAAATATTATTGTAAGATTTAAGTAATCTATAAGTTATTGGAAAACAGAACTTTTCATTCCTAAACTTAGTCTCTATTAAAAAATTTGTTATTAATCAAAGTAAGGGGTCAAATTGTACTTCTCATCTAGTCTATTACTTTACCCTAAGTCATATGCACCTTGTGACCGTGAAAATTTTGACTAAGGGTTCTTTAACTCTAACTTTTATACCTTATATATATATATATATATATATATATATATATATATATATATATATATATATATATATATATATATATATATATACATATATGGTGGAATTATTCCTTAGTTTTATTAGGCTTTCTAATCTGCCCATGTAACGAGCCTTTAATCGGTGACTCCCAAACCAAACGATCTTAGGGCACTAGGTGAGAAAACACCCCAAGGACTTAAGGACTCGAGCAAATAAGGCCTCAAAACTAAGGATTTTATTATATAAACCGCTTTTTGGCGTGAATACTTATGCTTTATTAGGCACGAATACCCAGCTTAGTCAGAGGATTTTTATATATATATATTTTTCAAACTTATCTAATCATCTTTTGTATAAATACTAAGGCTTGCTTAGGCCAAAGCACCTAGCTAATCAATAATTAGATTTGTTTATCTTATATATATATATATATATATATATATATATATATATATATTTTAAGGCGTAAGAATCTTTGTTTTTGAACCCTAAGTGTGTAAGTGTATGAAGTGTGCATTTTCATTAAGGTAAAGATCAAGACTAAATTACTTTGACAAATTATCTTCCTAACCCTAAAAATCAAACAAATAATCTTATTTTGACCAAGTTTAAGAAATCCTAATTTTGTTTTTCCTATTCTTTAAAATTGACTTAATTTCTTACAAAAAATATGTCAAAATATTATTTCTATTTTCAAAAAGTCTTTAAAAGTAAAAAAATGTTAATAATTTTTTTAATAAAAAGAAAAACCTAAGTTATGTTAGAACCCTCCCCCACACCTATCTCATGCATTGTCCTCAATGTATGAATTAATGTATAGATGCATGAAAAAGAAGACAGGGAAGGAAAATACTACCTTAAGGTGATGGGTCCGGTGGTGGTTTGATTGGTCCACGAAATGCGGCCCAATCGACTTTGCATAGAGTTCGGAGGAACCCACCAGAAATCTCTCTAATATAACCCACTAAAATGATGTATACATGAAGGATTTTTGTTAAAAATTTAACCCCAACTAATTTTCAAAATTTCACCTGTATCGACGATGTACCTTTCTTTGAAGGCGAGTGAAGCATGGCAGATGAGATCTTCCCCATTCCCGATTTACACTATGAAATGAAGGGGTGAGCTATACTACCATAGAAATGGATGTCCATCACCATAAGCCATCAACAGCACTTGCAAGGAGAAGGCAACTTCGAGGCTATCCGTTTCATTTGGATCTACAAACACAAAAGAGGAAGCGAACAAAAACAAGAGTAGAAAAGAAAAGGAAACCTCGATTCGATTCAAATAACAATGGAAGAAAAGATTACTTACACTGGTGTCACCTTCAGTACAAGCTTGCTCTCATTCCTCCATGAAAGTATCCTCTCCTCTCAGTTACATAAATAAAACAAAAATTACATGAAAGAAAATAAAAAACTAAGTTACAAACTACAAATTAGCCTAAGTTCTATTCTCTGCTTGGTCCTCCCCTCTTGCCTTTGAGATTGCAGGTATTTATAGAATAAATGCAGAGGTTAGAGGAGTATAAAGATAGGGAAAGCTGGCTATTTCTGAATTTGAATCCTCCCCTTATTTCCAAACTTGATTTGATGTGGATATTCAGTTCTGATCTGCAGTTTGTTGGCGTATTGATTACTGAATATCACTTATCAAATGACAGAATTAGAAATAGTAATCAACATAAGAGTTGTATCCCTATAAGTTTTCTGTCTAGATCATCTTGAATCATTAGATTTGAGATTCGGTAGCAAAAGTTATGATTCAAATACTAAAATGTATCCAGACAGAATCCGAGTTAAACTTGCTTCATCTCATCTGTTGATCTCTCTCTATCCATTTATCCCTCTATATTTGATATTATCCTCGGTTGATCTTTAGCTAAGCAAAATGGATTTATAGAAATCTGAATTATACCAGTTTTCATTTGGTGTTATCTTTCTGATTTGCTCTGATCTTCAGCTGAACATTTGCCCCAATCCTTGATTTGTTCAAACTAGATCTGGGATCACCTCGGCTAACCAAATAGATCCAGTTAAATCTAATTTTAACTGGTATTTATTTGGTTTAATCCTCTTTCTCTTCATTATTATCTTCTACAAAATAGACATTTAAGACAAAGAAATTAGCTGATTTATTACACGATAAATGTAGGAGTGTAATAAAAAGAATGCAAAATATGTGTACGATCACACCCCTACACCTATCTTTTGCTCGTCCTTGAGCAAATCAACAAAACTAAATCAAAGATTATTAGACCACTTTCGCAGGTTACGCGATTTCACTGAGTATGTGCAACAAGCCGTTAAACCTCTAGATTTCCCCTAGAGGACGAGTTTTGTCTCGTGAGGATTTTCAGTAGATTGCACCCACAAAATCCATAAAGAAAGAGTAACAAAGAGTTAATATTTTCGAAAAGCATTTTGAAAGAGAAAATTATTTGAAATATTATTGTAAGATTTAAGTAATCTATAAGTTATAGGAAAATCGAATTTTTCATTCCTAAACTTAGTCTCTATTCAAAAATTTGTTATCAATTAAAGTAAGGAGTCAAATTCTACTTCTCATCTAGTCTATTACTTTACCCTAAGTCATATGCACCTTGTGACCGTAAAAATTTTGACTAAGGATTCTTTAACTCTAACTCTTATATCTATATATATATATATATATATATATATATATATATATATATATATATATATATATATATATATATATATATATATATATATATATATATATATATATATATATATATATATATATATATATTGATGGTATTATTCCTTAGTTCTATTACGCTTTCTAATATGCCCATGTAACGAGCCTTTAATCGATGACTCCCAAACCAAACGGTCTTAGGACACCGGGTGAGAAAACACCCCAAGGACTTAAGGACTCGAGCAAACAAGGCCACAAAACTAAAGATTTTATTATATGAATCACTTTTAGGCGTGAATACTTATGCTTTATTAGGCACAAATACCCAGCTTAATCAGAGGATTATATATATATATATATATATATATATATATATATATATATATATATATATATATATATATATAATATATATATATATATATATATTTCAAACTTATCTAATCATCTTTCACATAAATACCAAGGCTTACTTATGCCAAAGCACCTAGCTAATCAATAATTAGATTTGTTCATCTTTCATAGATATATTTATATATATATACACACACACACACACAAACACATATATAAGGCATAAGAATCTTTGTTTTTGAACCCTAAGTGTGTTAGTGTATGAAGTGTGCATATTTCATTAAGGTAAAGATCAAAACTAAATTACTTTGATAAATTATCTTCCTAACCCTAAAAATCAAACAAATAATCTTATTTTAACCAAGTATAAGAAATCCTAATTTTGATTTTCCTATTCCTTAAAATTGACTCAATTTCTTACAAAAAATATGTCAAAATATTGTTTCTATTTTCAAAAAATTTTTAAAAGTAAAGAAAATGTTAAAAAAAATTTTAATAAAAAGAAAAACCTAAGTTATGTTAGAACCCTCCCCACACCTATCTCATGCATTGTCCTCAATGTATGAATTAATGCATAGATGCATGAAAAAGAAGAAAGGGAAGGAAATATTATCTTAAGGTTGTGGTTCCGGTGGTGGTCTGATTGGTCACGAAATGCGGCCCAATTGACTTTTCGTGGAGTTCGGAGGAATCCACTAGAAATTTCTCTAATATAACCCACTAAAATGATATATACATGAATGATTTTTATTAAATATTTTGCCCCATCTAATTTCCAAATTGCATAATTAATTTCAGAGTCAATTTTGTCAACCGCCTTGACCCAAAATGGAGTGTGAAAAGATAGAATGATTGACTTGGACTTAGGAAGTATGGGAACTAATACCGACTCAAGAAAGTGACTTAAGTCAAGTAAAGGTTCAGGAGTCGAGATTGGTTCTGGAAGTGGGTCCAAATTAAGAAGTTGAAACTTAAGTCCACATTCATTTTCCCACAAGGGAATGTGACTTAATATTGGTGATTCAAGTTTAAGAATGATAAGTGTGAGAATCAAAACTGACTCTAAAATATTACTGAAATCGGGTAACAAAACAGAAGTCAATATTGATTCTAGAATTTGAACTGGATCACAAATTTGAGAATCTAGGTCACATTTCTCATTGAATTCAATTTCATAAAAATGAGAACTTGCCAATTTGTCAATGAGACTTTCAAAAGTATGAAATTGGTCAAGTTCAATAAAATGATCATCAAATATGGGCGATTCAATTTCATTATGAATTGGCATAGGATCCAATATTGATTCGGAAAAAAGATTGAAATCAGGTGAAGACACCGGAGTCATAATTGAATCAGAAAGTAGAATTGAATCACTAAGTTGAGGTTCATGATCATATTCATTCTCAAGTTCAATTTCAGGAAAGGGATAACTTGACAAACTGTCAATGCCATTTTCAAAATTTAGAGTTTGGGCAAGTTCAAATGATTGTTCTGAAATGGAACCTTATTTTCTAAAACAACATGACTCTTCGGCTCTAACAAAATAGTTAGCGACATCAGAACTGGCCAAACGGTGAGAACGTGGAGTTTGGACCATCATATTTATGTCATGATTACGAGCATTTTAAGCCTGCGTCATGACTTCAAGCATCTTTTCATAGTTGATTGGTTCATCGTTTTGTTGAAAAGATGAAGTGTTATTTTGGAATTGGTGGTGAAATTGTGAGTCCATCAGATTTTGTGATTTTTGTTTGGACTCACACATACTCATTTCCAAAATTGATTGTTTTCTATTTTGGACTGGTAGAACTGAGTATGAATCTTGAAAATATTGTGGACAAGGTGGATATGGAGGACAAGTTAGTTGAAAATTGGACTCAGGGGAGGTGAATTCCCATTGACTCTGTGAAGAGTTAAAATTATTCTGAAAATTATGGTTATAAGATTGGGGACATGGTTATATTGATTCGGATAAGACCAATTCAGCACACTATGTTGGTTAAAGTTATGATATGCTGGATTGGTAACATCCGAAAAAGAGGTGTAATATGGATTACCATTACAATTGAAAAATTATTGTTATAAGCCATATCACACAATAAAACACAAACAAATAAGCAAACAAAAGAAAAAAATTCTAAACTAAGTTAGGGTAGACCTATGACCTAGACGACTCCTAACTGGTTAGACTATCTACGGGAGGTATAATGCAGACTTTGACCACAAGCTAATCAGCTAGGTCAGGGGAAGATTGGTGGGAGGTTATCCGTCAAAGACGTTCCTTAATTAAGTAACTACCAACCTTCGGGCTTTCGGCCCTTAATCCCCTTCCTAGACACTGACTTGGCAGGAGTCAAATTCCAACACCTTTTCCCTTAGGATAATCTCCTAATTGAGTCTGAGATGTCCCTAGGGCCAACATCTACTCATTTTTAGTTAGGCTTGGGTTAGTGAGTGAGGAGATTGTTTGTGGGCTAAGGGAGGGTAATGACTTCCCCACCATATCTTGTTCATAGGACAAGCCCTTAAGATTGATTTAGTGTAGTGTACAAGAAAAGCAACATTTAAACAATGTAAACAATCAAAAAGTGTTCTTATACTAGATACTATGCACATGTACCTTTGCTCCAGTACTCTTCAACAGTAATAAAAAATGTAAACGAATTAGACACGTGCCTAAATGCAACTCTAAACTGTTTTTAGCATTTAACAAACATCTTTTTACGGTTGAGGTTAGAAAGGAAGTACAATGAGTCAAACAAGGAGATAAATGTTACAGATATTTAAATTATACAATTCAGCCAACCTGCAAAAAATACAGGTTAGTAGTTCACTCAGTTTGCCACAGGACTGTAGCAAATCTAAGGGCTTCTTGGCTCTGCTTTCTTGAGCAGAGTCCAAGACCACTTATATGTCCATTGCGGCAAGAATTCCTTGTTGTTAAATCTGTACACCAAAAACCAAGAAGAAGGTTAACCAAGAATGTAAACTTTAATGAGAATTACTTACCGTCCCTCCCAGGCAATGGCACCAAAATTTGATTGAGCTTTTACCTATACACAAATACAGTATTTCAAAACTTTTAAGATTAAAGAGTGCAAGTTACTCAATTCTACCGCAATAGCAAGTGGCTATGTGGGTCATGATCTATAAGGAGGGACTAGCGATGGAAGCTTTTTAGTAAGTTCTCTTTTAGGCTACAAAATATGGTTAAAGTTCTTATTTAGTTCTTAAAAAGAAAATGAAAAAAAAATTAAAGTCAAGTTAGAAAGAAAGTGGTAGAATGAGAAGGTGGAGAAAAACAGAAAATAGACATATACAAAGAAATCGAAATGAGTGATGAAAGAGTTGGGTGTTGTTGGTGTTGGTGATCTAAACTAAAGTAATAAAAGAAAAAGAAAGAAAAACTAAAACCTAAAAAGCATACTTACCTCTTCGGTGCCTGTTTAACTTTCACCCGCATCGACGATGTACCTTTCTTTGAAGGCGAGTGAAGCATGGTAGATGAGATCTTTCCCATTCCCGATTTACACTATGAAATGAAGGGGCGAGCTATACTACCATAGAAATGGATGTCCATCACCATAAGCCATCAACAACACTTGTAAGGAGAAGGCAACTTCGAGGCTATCAGTTTCATTTGGATCCACAAACACAAAAGAGGAAGTGAACAAAAACAAGAGTAGAAAAGAAAAGGAAACCTCGATTCGATTCAAATAACAATGGAAGAAAAGATTACTTACACTGGTGTCATTCCTCCATGAAAGTATCCTTTCCTCTCAGTTACATAAATAAAACAAAAATTACATGAAAGAAAATAAAAAGCTAAGTTACAAACTACAAATTAGCCTAAGTTCTATTCTCTGTTTGGTCCTCCCCTCTTACCTTTGAGATTACAGGCATTTGTAGAAGAAATACAGAGGTTAGAGGAGTATGAAGATAGTGAAAGCTGGCTATTTCTGAATTTGAATCCTCCCCTTATCTCCAAACTTGATTTAATGTAGATATTTAGTTCTGATCTACAGTTTGTTGGCGTGTTAATTGCTGAATATCACTTATCAAATGATAGAATTAGAAATAATAATCAACATAAGAGTTGTAGCTTTGTAAGTCTTCTATCTGGATCATCTTGAATCATCAAATTTGAAATTCGGTAGTGAAAGTTATGATTCAAATATTAAAATGTATCCAGACAGAATCATAGTCAAACTTGCTTCATCTCATCTGTTGATCTCTCTCTATCCATTTATCCCTCTGTATTTGATATTATCCTCGGCTGATCTTTAGCTAACCAAAATGGATTTATAGAAATCCGAATTATACTGGTTTCCATTTGGTGTTATCTTTCTGATTTGCTCTGATCTTCAGCTGAACATTTGCCCCAATCCTTAATTTGTTCTAACTAGATCTGGGATCATCCTCAGCTAACCAAATAGATTATGTTAAATCTGATTTTAACTGGTATTTATTTGGTTTAATACTCTTTCTCTTCGTTATTATCTTCTACAAAATAGACATTTAAAACAAAGATATTAGCAGATTTATTACACGATAATGTAGGAATTTAATGAAAAGAATGCAAAATATGTGTACGATCAGTCAAACGGTGAGAACATAGAGTTTGGATCATCATATCTATGTCATGATTACGAGTGTTTTGAGCCTAAGTCATGACTTCAAGCATCTTTTCATAGTTGATTGGTTCATCGTTTTGTTGCGATTGGTCTTGAAAAGATGAAGTGTTGTTTTGGAATTGGTGATGAAATTGTGAGTCCATCAGATTTTATGATTGTTTTTTGGACTCACGCATACTCAAAATTGATGGTTTTCTATTTTGGACTGGTGAAACTGAGTATAAATCTTGAAAATATTGTGAAAAAGGTGGATAAGGAGGAAAAGTTTGCTGAAAATTGGGCTCGGGGGAGGTGAATCCCTATTGACTCTGTGAAGAGTTAAAATTATTCTGGAAATTATGGTCATAAGATTGAGGGCATGGGTTATATTGATTCGGATAAGACCAATAAGGCACACTATGTTAGTTAAAGTTATGATATGCCGGGTTGGTAATATCCGAAAAAGAGGTTGGTATGTAATATAGATTACCATTAAAATTGAAAAAATTGTTGTTATAAGCCATATCACACAATAAAACACAAACAAAGAAAAAAACAAACAAATAAACAAATAAAAAGGAAAAAAATCTAACCTAAGTTAGACCTAGACGACTCCTAACTTGTTAGACTGTCTACTGGGGGTATATTGTCGAATCTGACTACAAGTTAATCGGCCAGATAGGGGCAAGATTGGTGGGAGGTATCCGCGCAAAAGCGACGGGCCTAATTAAGCCAAACCACCAGCCTTCGGGGTTTCTCTCCTCAATCCCCAACCTTAGTCACCGATTTGGCAAGAGTCAGATTCAAATCAACTTCCCCCTTAGGTCAGTCTCCTATTTGAGTCCGAGATGTCCCTAGGGCCAACGTCTACTCATTTTTAGTTAGGCTTGGGTTAGTGAGTGAGGAGATTGTTTGTGGGCTAAGGGAGGGTAATGACTTTCTCACCTTATCTTGTTTATAGGACAAGCCCTTAAATCAATTTAGTGCAGTGTACAAGTATATAGAAAAAGTAATACTCAAGCAATATTTCATACAAGATTGAACCTTATACTAAATGTTATGCACACATACCTTGGCTCCAGCACTCTTCAATAGTAAATAGAAAATGTAATGAAATAGACACATGCCTAAATGCAAAGTCTAAATCATTTTAGCATTTACAATTAACTTTTTACTGTTGTGTTAGAAATGTATATACAGTGAGTCAAATAAGGAAATAAATGCTACAGATATTAAACTATGCAATTCAGCTAACCTGTAGAAAATTCAGGTTAGTAGTTCACTCAGATTACCACAAGAATGTAGCAAATCTGAGGGCTTCTGGGCTCTACTTTCTTGAGCAGAGTCCAGAGCCACTTATATGTCCACTGCTGCAAAAATTCCTTGTTGTTAAATCTATACACCAAAAACAAAGAAGAAAGTTAACCAAAAATGTAAACTTTAAAGAGAATTACTTACCGTCCCTCCCCGGTAACGGCGCCAAAATTTGATTGAGTTTGTACCTGCACACAAAAATATAGAATTTCATAACTTAAGATTAAAGAGTGCAAGTTACTCAATTCTACCGCAATAGCAAGTGGCAATGCGGGTCGTGATCCACAAGGAGGAACTAGCGATATAAACTTTTTTAGTAAGTTCTTTTTTAGGCTACAAAGTATGGTTAAAGTTCTTCTTTAGTTCTTTAAAAGAAAAAGAAAAATTGAGTTAAAGTTAAACTAGAAAAAAGATGGAGAAACTAGAAATAATATGTACAAAGAAATGAAAAAAGGAGGGATAAAAGAAGTGTAGATTGTGGTGTTCTAAACTAAAAAAAATTAAAAGAAAAGAATCTAAAAGTTACTTTCCTCCTTTGGTCAAATGCTTATCTTGAATCTTTTGCAATAATGTTACCTTAAAGTGAGGCGATCAACGTATAGCCCATAAGAGTTGATTCCTGTCTCCACCACATTATATCATCAAGACGTTGCAAGTATGAAGTGATACAGAATGAAACTCAAAATCCATCGTCATGAGCTATCGGTGGCACTCGCAAAGGCAAGGCTCTTTCGATGCTTTAAGACTCACTTGGGTAGCAATTGGTACAAAAGAAGAAAAGTAGAGAAGAAGAAGAAGAAGAAAAATAAAGTATATACAAAAGAGAAACTACAGATTCGATTTTATAACAATAAGAGAAAAGAAGAAAATCTTATACCGGTGTCACTCTCAACACAAGCTTCATTCTCATTCTCCTATGAAACTCTGATCTCCTCTGATTTACATAAATTAAAACTGAAAATTACATGAAAAGAAAAACAAAAACCTACACTACAAAAAATGAAAAAGTGGACTAAATTCTATCTCTGCATTTTCGCTCCCTGTACGCTTTGAAAATCTCAGTATTTATAAGCAAAACCCAACCTATGAGAGTGTACAAAGATAGGGGGAGCAAACACTCCCTCTAACTCATTAACCAAGCCATGAAAATGCGGCTTTGGTCGCATTTCTGCGGCCAGGCTGTGGCCTGGCCAGGTGGCCACACCCTGTTGGTTTACTCTTTGGCTTCCCAATTTGCTTTTATCTTTAGCTGGATTTACAGTTTAAGTTCGAGATTTTAACAAAATGGCCTTTGATCTTTGGCTTCAACCGATTGATTTGTAGGGATTTGTTCTAACTGATTTTTAACCGATCTGAACTGACCTGATCTGCCCTGATTTACTGATTTTGAATTAATTCTGATTTAAATTAGAATTTGATGGGCTTTTGGGCTCATTTCTCTTCCCTCTCCTTTAGCAATGGGCCTGCAAATAAATTAAACATTAATTAGGAAAAAGTAGAGTTTATTCTATAATAAGTATGAGAATATGATTATGAATGTGTAATATTAGTGACCAATTATTGGCCTCCAACGGCCATATTTTGGGAACCTATAAATGGGGTTTCCTTTGGACTGTTTTTAATAAGACTTGAAGAGAGTTTTTAGGCTAGTTTTTCCTACCTATCTCAGTGATTTTCTCCACATGTTTTAGAGCCAATATTTTCAAATCAAAAGGAGAGTTTATCAAGAGTTTTTAAAAGTGATTTCTTAAGTTTTTCACCACCAAAATCAATCCTAATTTTCTCACACATTCTTGAGCTTTTTATTGCTATATCTATCTTATAGGAGAGTTGTTGTGAGAGTATTTTTAGGTGATCAAAGTGTTCAGATCACCAAGTGTTCTACTTTGTATTTGAGGAGGCAAACTTGCGGGTTTGCGTTGTTTCGAGTTCTAGTGAGAGCTCGGTGTAGAGGTGCGGCCTCGGCAAGCTAGTGTGCTTGCGGTGTGTAGTTCTTGCGGGAACAAGAGAGGGACTAGTGAGTCCAAGGAGTTTTAGTGTGAACTCGTTGTAGGTGTTGCGGCAACGAGTGATCCGGTGGGATCGATTCTATTGAAAATCCTTCATAGTGTTGAAGGCGGGGATGTAGAGCAAGTGTGCTCGAACCTCGAAACAAATTTTCCGTATTTGCGATTGCTCTCTCTATCTCTCACTTGTGTTTATATCCTGCATGCTCTTATTGTTCATATTCATTACTTGCTTGATATACTTGTGCTTATATTGATATATTCTGGGGGATTGTTTGCTCACACTTGTATTCAACCAAGAGAGCCATAGCGGCACCTCAACTCTTATCTAGAGGAATCTTGAGTAAATAGTCCAGAGCCCTTCACCAGAAATTCGGCTACACTCTTGTGTTATACTTGGTGTGTTTAGGTTAATAGTTTTTAGTTTGTATAAATAGTTTTAATTCCGCATTAATCATCATTAGATTAGCTAGTCACCTATTCACCCCTCCTCTAGGTGATTTCAATTGGTATCAGAGCATGGTGCTCTTGATTTGGGTCTAATAACCTAGAGTTAAAGATCCTTATTTTTTAGCTAATCACAATATTTATACACACACATGAATTTCATGTAACCTCCCTTGTTTGACATTCTTAATATCCAAATTTGAAAAGTTAAGATGTCTCTGTACCTCAAATCCCTAGGTATTCATTTTTATTTTTTCACTATTAAAGATTCATATTGTTTAAATGGCAAATATCTTGAGGCTAATGCAAAAACCATCCATGCTCTAAAGTCAACCCTAAATGATGAATATTTATCTAGAATTTTTAACTTTGATTCGGCTTTTGTAGTATGAAACACTATAGTCTCCCTTAGCGAACAAAAGTAATATTATGCGGGGAGCGACTCGGATGATGAAAGTGATACTTCCAATTTGTGCTACATAGTCTAAGGGGATAACCCCCTTGAGGTAAACTCCAAATCCGATCTTGATGAGGATATTGATATGTCATATGATGATCTTGCTTAATTTTGTCAACAACTTCTTAAAAAATATGACATGCTTAAAAAGGACCATAAAAATTGAAAAATAAATATGAGTCCATTTCAAGAGAAAAAGATTCTTTTCAAAATAAATTGGAAAATATTTCTAAAGAAAATGATATATTGAAAAAGGATAATATTTCTTTGACTTCTAAGTTAAATAATCATTGTGAAGGAAATACTTCTTTGAAAAATAAAATTATTTTGGTAGAAAAAGAAAAGGAAATTGCTCTGGAAGAAAATAACTTTTTTAAAAAAAATTTGTTTCAAAAGAAAAAGAAAATAGTTCTAAAAAGAAAAGGATTGTTGATTCTCATTCTCACCATGCTTTTCGTGCCACTATTGATAAAAATGAGATTCAATTTTTGAAAAATAGAATAGATTGTTTGAGCTCAACTTTGAGCAATTGTGCATTTAACCATAATAGATTGGAAACCTTGTTTCAAAAGAAACAAGCTCCACATGTACATGCACATCACTCACGGCACACATATGCACACTTCGCACATCATGATCACACTCATTCACATGTGCATGTTAGAGTGTACAAATGTGCATATTGTGGCCGCAAAGGCCATTTAGCAAAGTTTTGTTATGAAAAGGTAAATTCTATAAATTTTGCTAATAAAAATGTTTGGATTCCGAATAAAACTAACCCCCGTGGACCCAAAAGAAAATGGGTACCAAAATCCCCACCTCATGTGTTTGATATAGGTATGGGCTCTCACATGACGTGAGAGAATTGGTGCCTTGGTGGTGGATGCATGGGCTAAATGGATATACAATTGATGCATCACTATCAAGAAAGTTTGGTGGAAGGACCACCATGGTTTGGAGATATAGAGATGTGCCCTAATGGTTTGGTAACTATCTCTAACTCCTTATTTGTTTACATGCTTTTAGATTATTGATTTTTTAGCATGTTTTCATGATTGTTATTAAATGCCATGTTATTTAGACTTATGACATACATGTATAGTAATTGAGATGCATCCATGTTCATATAGATTCATATTTTGTATTCTCACTTTAGTTTACCTATTGTGTATATCATTACTCTAAAACATGTGCATTTACCTTAATAATCATGTTTGTTTCTGTTTTTACACTTTATATTTTGATTACATGTTTAAATGTATATTTTTATTAAAACTTGTGCATATACTCGTACAACTAGTGAGCCACATTTGATTATTGTATGTTTGTACTTAATTGTTCATCTGCACCCATTAGATGTACTAGTATAGCCTAGTTTTGATGATTCGTGCATTTTAACTTGTTTTCCTTATTCTTATGCATGCTTTGCTTCATGTATATGTTATTCTTGTCTAAAACTAATAAATATATATGTATACCCTTGAGTCTCTTGCCTTCATGCAAATTCTATTGTGGACTCATTTGTGTTTGAAATATGTATGTATATTTTTAGTTTTAGATGCTACATACATATACCTTTGAAGTTTGACTTTAATAAAAAATACATTTTTATGCTTTTGATAAAAGTATTAATGTTTATTTTGAGCTTTATTAATCATTTTCATGAAAATGTTATTTACATGATGCTTGTGCACTCATATTTCTTTGTTTACTCATGACCTTATTTCATGAGTACATTTTTGAGCTTTATAGATTTCGAGTGTCAACTCTTGTGTATTTGGTATGCTTCATGAGATATGTGTGATTTGGTTTCATGTTTGAAGAATTTTTAACTAAGTTTTTCAAAAATTACTTTAAATAGTTATTTATTCTTCATTTTGTAGTATTTTCAAATTTAGAACTATTTTTAAACCATACTTTTTGAAAACTTCTACCCTTAAAGGGCGGATGGATGGGCGACCATGCCTTATATGCTCTAAATTGAAAACTTTTTATCATGTGCATGAATAGGGTGGATAGGTATGAGTTATATACATGTTCTTCATGGAATTCTATTTTTGTATACTCATATATTTTTTCTTATAAATGTATGCTTCAAATTTCAAATAATATCAATTTCTATTGGTATTTTCATTTTCATACATATATATGATTTGATTGTGCTTAATTTATAATACCCTTACTTATTTAAAGCACAAATTATGTTTATGTTAAGCTTGACTTAAATCTTGATTTCAATTGGTATCTCAATTGATATTTGAATAAGCTTATGCATTATTTTCAATTGGTATTTCATTTAGTATCAAAATATACTTCATATTTTTCCATTTATTTGATATCAAAATTTACAATATACTTCAATTAGTATCAATATGTTTGATTTCAATTAGGTTTCGATTTCAAATGGTATAAAAAATGGTTTACCTTTTATTTGGTATCAAAATTTACCATATATTTCAATTGGTATCAAAATATAAATAATTTTACTTTCATTGGTATCAAAATTTACAAATGTTTCAATTTCAATTGATATCAAAAATCTTGTGATATCTTAAAATTTGTTTACTTACAAGTGATATCTCAAAATTTGATTTAAGAAAATTCAAAATTTGTCTTTAAAGTGATTTTTAAAAATGTTTTGATATGTATTGCCTATATGCAAGGGGAGCTTAATATCTCTTCTATATATAGATTCATGTTGAGTGTATCTTATATTGAGGAGTTTGACATCTCTTCTTTATATGATACACGCCTGTAGGGGGAACTTAACATCTCTACTTATGCATTGTATATTATGCTTTATGTGAGTTAGGATTTTGTCATCACTTCTTCGTTTAATGCATGTATGCAGGGGAGCTAACTTACCGTCTTCCTCTTCATGAATGCATATCGCATATATATCTTTATTGTTGATTTATTTTTCACCCCTTTGTTCATAATTGACAAAAATGGGGAGAATGATTTTGAGTTTATATATGCATATTTATTTTGAGTTTGAGCTTATGCATATATTATGTGAAAAAACACCTAGAGGGGGGTGAATAGGTGTAATTGCTAATCTAAGAAACTCAATGCAAACTAAGTGCGCTAAATGCGGAAGCTAATGCAAATGTTGCACAAACTAATACAATACAACAAGTGTAGCCGAATTCCCCTTGCGAGGCTCTGGACTAACTCCTCTTGATTCCCCTTGAAATGGGTTGAGGCGCTATGTGAAGCTCTTGTTGGATGAGTACAAGTTAGGCACACACACACAAGCAATCCAAGCAATATGAAATATGTGCACACACAATCAAGCCAAGCAATCAAGGATAAATTACAATATGAAAGATGCAAGGCAACACAAGCAATGTATAAATATGAATGCTATGAAAGTATGATGCTTGTATGAAATGATGCTTTGCACAAATGTAAAGTGAGAGAGAGTTAGAGAGACAATGGATCAAAACGCAAACACCAAGATTTGTTTCGAGGTTCGAGCACCTTGCTCTACATCCCCGCCTACACCACCGTGTAGGATTTCCACTAACTCAACTCCCACCGAGGGAACCTCTACCAAAGAGGATTTCTTACAACTCTAGGAGTACCGAACTCCTCTCTCAAACAACAACCTCCACCGAGGCCCAACAACAACAACAACAACAACAACCACCTCTACCGAAGAGGTTTACAACCAAACTCAATCACCTCTACCGAAGAGGGATCCAAAACAACAACCCAATACAACAATCTCCACCTCTACCAAAGAGGGAGCAACTCAAGAAATCAAGGGTTTACAACAAGTGGTATATTTCAACCACAAACCTCTTTCCTTTTTCTTTTTCCACAAAAACAAGATCCTAAATAGTTTAGGATAGAAGATATAGCTCAAGTGTGGAATCAAAGTGTTTTTGGAAACAAGCAACAAAGAAAAACTACTTGGGAAATCTCTTGTATATGATAGAAAATGAAATACCAAATCAAAATCCCAAAACCTAGTTTTCTTTGATTTTTCAAAAACCCAAAACAAATAAAGATGAGAAGTTTTAAAGCCCCAAAAACTCTTTTTAAAACTCTTTTAAACACTTCAGAAAACTGGAAATTTTTCTCTTGAAAAACATGGCAAAAATCCCCAAAGAGATGGGGTTTATATAGCCCCTAAACAAAACTAGCCGTTAGGCTGAGCTGGCAATCTGACAGACTGCCGGTCGACCGGTCCGGTCGACCGCCAACGGTCAGAAATATGACCGTTGGGCAACTGCGGTCGACCGGTCCGGTCGACCGAAAAAACCCGAGAGCAGAGCTCTCAACTCGGTCGACCGTCCCGGTCGACCGTGTCTGTGCCTAACAGACGTGCAAGTCTGTGCACGTCGGTCGACCGCAACGGTCGACCGGCCCTTAGTGCGGTCGACCGTCGCGGTCGACCGACCAGCCTGTCAGCACAAAACAAGGTCAGAAAATTTTGGAAAAATATTTTATAAAAACCTTTTATCATTTCTGAAAATTCCATAAAACTTATTTTATCATTTTATGTTGAAACATAAACATGTGATAAAAATTTCAAGACAATATATCAACATATCAATTCATTTTTGAGTCTTGCAAATTTTATCAAAACAAAACCTTGTATTTTGTCAAACTTAATTTTTCCAAAACATGAATAGGGATATCAAAATAAGTTTGTTTACCAAGTTAAAGCATGTATGTATAAATAGAAAACATCTACTATACATATAACATATGTAAACTTGTTTTGATCAACTATTCATAAAAACCAAATATCAAATCATAAAACGTGTGTGTTTTGTGTTCACTTGAGCATATCAACTAAACTAAGCTTTACAAATATGGATCTAAAACTCTATCTAAACTAGGATACCTAAGTCTTCTTGTCGATCTTCCATCTTCAAGTAGACTCGATCCCAAACGCGTGATCCTCCAAGTGCAAAGGTATGATCTTTAAGCTTTGGCACCGGAATCAACATGGAAAGCTTCTAAACTCCTTGTTGAAGCTAATCACCAACTAATATCCTGTTAATGATCTGAAACTTAGAAGCACAAGAATATTAGTAAACATAACTACATGAGTTGATCATCATCAAAACTAGAGTGGAAGGCCATTGGGCCAACATTATGCATGTTCTATATTTTATGTTTATATAAAAAGGAGGAGAAGGATTTTGAAAGTTTATACATAAAGGGGGAGAAGGTTTTTGGGTAGAGGAATTTTCTTTTGATTTATGTATGTTTCTTCTCACCTTATTTATGCATATATATATTTGTTTAGTTTTATGTACTTCATTGAATATCTATCTGTTTATTGTTATACATGAGTTAAGGGGGAGCTTTTATGAAGCTTAACTTTAATCCATGCATATATAACTCCATGAGTTTTGTCATCATCAAAAAGTGGGAGATTGTTAGCCCGAAGGCCCATCACTCTAATTTTGATGATGATTAACTCATATAGCTATAGTACTAATGATCTTGTGTTTAAATTAGTATCATGATTGCTAAAATGAAAGAACAATCAAAGAGTTTAAGAATTTACCGTGACACAATCAAAGAGTTTAAGAATTTACCGTGTAGCTTGTGGCTAACGGGTTGTGTCCACGAGGAGGAATGCGATAGAAACTTTTCGGTAAATCGTTTAAAAACAAAGAATTGTGTTCGTTTTTTTAATGGAAAAGAGAATGGAAAGAAAGAGATGATTCAAAGAGAAATTGCAACTTTAGAAAAGGCTTTGGAGAAGGTGTTTAAAAAAGCTTGAAAATTATTTTGTTGATTATAATAAGGAAGAAAATCTGGGCTCACTATCTCACTACTCAATTGTTCATTCTTCAATTAAAATCTTAAGTGCCTCGAAGTGATCATAGGCAAAACTTAAAGTTGATTTTTAGAAAGTTTGAAGTAAAGCACATAAGATAGTTGGAAGAGTTCACTCTTTTCTTTGAAAAATCGTTTAGAATCGAATATTAAATCATCAAGCGCGAAAAAGCAAGCATGAGGTAAAAACAGTTCAAAAAACGTTCATGAAAGAAGTGAGAGTTTAACAATCCAAACGCATCCTCATGTGCCTTCAAGAACACTTTCAAAAGAAAGGCTTTAAGTCAGGCATGCAAATGATTCATTGGGTCTTTTTCTTTAAAAACAGAAGAGGAGAAGAACTAGAGAGAGCTACAATAGTGAGCCCAGAAAACCGTTTTAGTTACTCATGGAAAACGAAGAAGAAAGCAAAGAAATAATGCAAGCCATACCGTACTACAAGTGGAAGAAAAAACGGCTCGACTCTTGTATTGATGTCACCTCAATCTTCAAGTATAGCACTCAATTCCTCTCTCTCACAAGTTTTGATACTGGACTACAAATTAAAAAACAAGAATATAACTTTAGTGCTAGCTAACAAAGAACCTAAATCCTTAGAAAATAAACACAAATTCTAATCCTAGTCTTCGCTCCATTTTGCTTTGCTGAAACTAGTATTTATAGGGAAAAATCAAAAGGGGAGGATCCCAGGAAGATTGGGGGAGCAAACGCTTCCCAAACAGAGTCCAACAAGCCGCGAAAACGCGGCTAGGGCCGCGGGTGTGGCCAAGATGGCCACACCCAGTTGGCTGGCTCTCCTGGTTTGGTAAATATCCTGTATCTTCTTCTGATTTTCTTGTTTCTGCTCCAAAAGTTGACGAAACAGCCGGTGATTGTTTAGCTTCAACCGCTTGATTCAGGGAGGATTCTTCTCAACCTCTTGATATACTAAGATTTTGCCCTGATTCCATCATTTCGAATTTATTCTAAATTAAATCAGAATTTGGTGGGTTTTTGGGCTTGTTTCTCTTTTCTTTCTTTTAGCACTTTGGCCTACATTTAACAAAGAAAAAGAAGACTTATTAATAGGATTTATTAGCTAAAAAGTATGGTAAGGTGACAATGTAAATGCAATATATGTGACTAATCACACCCCCACACTTATCTTTTGCTCGCCTTTGAGCAAAACATCAGACTAATTCTAATCAATTATTAGACCACTTTCACAGGTCACTCGATTGCACTGAGCATGTACAACAAGCCGTTAAACCTCTAGGTTACCCCTAGAGGATGAGTTTTGTCTCGTGAGGGTTTTCAGTGGACTACACCCACAAAATCCATAAAGAAAAAGAAAAGAAAAAAAATTAGTATTTTGAAAAGCATTTTTTTAAAGGAGAAAATATTTGAAGTATATTTGTAAGGCTTTAAGTAATCTATAAGTTATAGGAATATCAAATTTTTCATTCCTAAACTTAGTCTCTATTCAACAACATGTCATTAATCAAAGTAAGGAGTCAAATTTCTTTTCTCATCTAGTCTATTAATTTACCCTGAGTCGTATGCACCATCGTGACTGTGAAGTTGACTAAGGGTTCTTTAACATTAACTCCTATGCCTTATTTATTTTTGGTGGAATTTATTCCTCAATTTCATTAGGCTTTCTAATCTGCCCATGTAACGAGCCTTCAGTCGGTGACACCCAAACCGGATAGTTTTAGGGCACCAGGTGAGAAAATACTGTTGGCCCAAAGGCCATTATCCCAGTTATTTTGATGATAACAAAACATATTTAGTTATGTATTTAACATGTTTTATTTCAGAATATTTCAGGTTATTTAACAGGTTGTTTTTGACGGTTCCGCTAAAAGACTCACAAGTTTGGACGCCGCTAAAATGAAGATTCCCAAGTTACGCACAACTAGGATGCTTTGGGATCAAGATGATGAAGTGAAGATCAAGACAAGATCAAAACGACAAAGAAAAACAAAATTTGTAATTGTATTTTTATTTTAGACATTTTGTCAAAACTAGATATTAGAAGTAGAGCTATGGGATCATCACACACACACATTTCAGTTAGGCTTCAAAAAGATTTTTCAATTCCATTTCTAACTTAGTTTTTTAAAAGAGAACATATTTGAAAATACGCGTTTTAGAAAAACAATAGTTTTTAGAAAAACATTTTCATTGAAAAACAAGTTTGTGTTCAAAAGAATTTTATCAAACTACTTTTAACATGTTTGAAGTATGACACATGCTTATACTTCATGTTTTTACAAGTTCCAAAATCTTACCCAAAACCTAAAACCAAAACCAAGATTTTCTGGTTCTGGAAGTTCTGTTTTTTCAGAACTTACAGTGACCGGTCGACCGGCCCGGTCGACCGATGTGCACAATACTGTGCACGTCTATATCAGTCGACCGACCGGTCGACCGAAGTTCATTTATGTTTACGGGAGTTTTCGGTCGACCGACCCGGTCGACCGATGAGCCCCAACGGTCATATTTTTGACCGTTGGCGGTCGACCGACCCGGTCGACCGGACTCTGTCAAAAGTTCTGACAGGTCCAACAGCTAGTTTTTTCTGACTGCTTTTCTTTTTGGGATTTGTCTCCTACGAGTTTTTGAGGCTGTTTTTGACCCCTATAAATAGAGGGTCACCTCATATTGATTAGACAACAATTGCAAAATATTTCTTAAGAGTTTTACAAAGATTTTCAAAGCTTTCTTTCATAAAAGATTTTCCAAAGCCTAAATCCCAACACCCAACTTGTAGCCTATTCCTCTAGCTTCTCTCTAGATTTTGCACACCACAATCCCAAGCTTTACATCTACATATTTGGTTCTAGGATTGTGCAAGTGAGCTTTTGTAAAGTGATCAAGTGTGATCACTCATTTCTTCTTGGAGTGAAGTTGTAGAGGCATCGGCCTCAAGGGAGCTAGTGAGCTTCGGGTGGTGTTGCGGCATCACAAGTGTAAGGGACAAGTGTGTCCTTGTATTGGCGATCCGGTGGGATCAACGATAGTAGTGCAAATCCTTCAAGTGTGAAGGCGGGGACGTAGAGCGTGGCTCGAACCTCGGAAACACATCCTTGCGTTTGCGTTTGATCAATTTTCTCTAACTCTACTCCTTTCAATTCTTGCACCTTAATTGTTGTATTTATTACAAGTCTTTATTTGTGCTATTTGTGTGTGAAAGTTTTAATTTCGCAAAATTGCCATAATTCATATAGCCATCACCTATTCACCCCCCCCTCTAGGTGATTTCAATTGGTATCAGAGCCTAACCCTACAACTTAGGTCTAACAACCTTAGGGAGATCCATATTTGGCTATATTCATTTGTGTTGCATTTACATTTGCTTGTGCATTCATGGCATCCATGGACTTTTCTAGCATTAAATCCCCACCCAAGTTTGATGGTTTAAACTTTCCCATTTGGAAAGTGAAAATGAATCTCTTCCTTAAATCCCTAGGAGTTAGGGTAGCTAGGGCCATTACCAAAGATTTTATAGAACCCACTAGTGATGAGAGCACATGGTCCGAGGATACTTCCAAAGACTATGAGGCTAATGCTAGGGCACAATATGCATTGACCCAAGCATTGAATGAAGATGACCTTGCACGCATAATAAATTGTAAATCCG
This sequence comes from Agave tequilana, assembly GCA_038442645.1. NCBI lineage: Eukaryota > Viridiplantae > Streptophyta > Magnoliopsida > Asparagales > Asparagaceae > Agave > Agave tequilana. The sequence continues at coordinate 134,758 of JAVJIF010010175.1, read as the reverse complement.
CATTTGAGGTTTGGAACATACTCATTGTGACTCATGAGGGAACGTCTCAAGTCAAGAGAGCCAAAGTTGACTTGCTACGTTCTCAATATGAGAATTTCTATATGTTTGATAATGAGAGCATTGATGACATGCTCACCCGTTTTACAAAAATAACTAATGCTCTTTCTTCCTTAGGCGACAAGATTGATAATGATCAAAAGATAAGGAAGGTGATTAGAGCTCTTCCCAAAGCTTGGGAAGTCAAGGCGACAACCCTCAAGGAGCTAAACGACAAAGAGGAGATGGACTTCTCCGGCTTCATCGGAAATCTCAAGACGCATGAGATGGAGATGAAAGTTAGAGAAGAAAGGGAGGCACCAAAGAAAAGACCATTGCCTTCAAAGCCGCTCCTACCATACACGAAGAGGATGACTCATCGGAAGATTGCGATGAGGATTTCGCCATGCTCATCCGGAAGGTGGGCAAGATGTTCTACAAGAAAGGACGGCAAAGTAACTTCCGAAGAGGGAAGCCTCAAGGAAGGTACGAGAAGAAAAGAGATGAACCCGGTCCTTGCTTTCATTGCAAGAAGATCGGTCACCTAATTGCCGATTGCCCCGCTCTACAAGCAACCACATCCAAGAATGGGCAAAGAAAGAAGAAAGCGTTGGCCGCTACATGGGATGATTCGGAGTCGGAATCCGAAGAAGAGCACGACGCCGCCAACATGTGCTTCATGGCACAAGGAGACGACGCTCCTAAGGTAACAATTGAAAACTCTCTTGATGATGATGATCTCACTATGGATGAACTAGCACGTTTCTTTGAGGAATTACAACATAGATATGAGATTTCGCAATCTCATAATAAAAAGTTAAAAAGGGAAAATGATGTTTTAAAGAATAAATGTGAATTAGTAGTAAATGAGAAAAATGCCTTATCTAGTTCATTTGATAAATTGAAAAATGATTTTGAAAAATATAAACTAGCTAGTAAAGGCAAAACCCTCATGGTTTCAATTGATAAAAATGATTTTGTTGAGATCCAAAAACGTGTTGAAGTTTTGGACTCAAATTTAAAAAGCTATGCATTTGATTTGAAAAAGATAGCATCTAAATTTCCTAAGGGAGCCCCCCAAGGGAAACATGCACAACATACACATACACATGCACGGAAACATGCACACACTCATAAGCATGCATTCATGTACAATAGTGGTAGAATTTATATTTGCACACATTGTGGCCGCAAAGGCCATTTAGAAAAATTTTGTTATGCTAAGAACAATGTTAAAAATAAATTTGTTTGGGTTCGCCCGGATCTAACCCCAAAGGACCCACTAAGATTTGGGTACCAAAAGAGCCACCGATTTCAAATGAAACAGGTATAGGTGGATCTACATCCTCCAAGACTTAGGAGGAAACGGTGCCCGGGTGGTGGATGCAACAAAGCTTAAAGAACACATCAAGATTGCATCGCTATCATGGAGGCACCTGATTTTGGAGATTGCCCGTAAATTGGTAACATCTCCATTTAAGAGTTTTTTTAATTTTGTATATACAATTGTTATAGGATTGCTAGTTTAGTTTTATGCTTCATTGACACATGATTAGTATAAACTTGCAACTCTAACATGATTGTATATGCCATGTTCAATTTTGATTTTTTTTGACATGTATACATATGTATAGAATTGATAGTTTGCTTTTGTATTCTATTGATATATGCTTGTATAGAACTACCTTTCTATCATGATGTATATGTGCCTTGTGTTAACTTTTATATCTTTGTTTCATGCCTTGTTCATCACATGTCCACATGTATAGTTTAGTATTTGTGATTATATACTTGTATGCATATACACATTATTTTCATAAATAAAAAAATTAAACATTTGTAAATTTTCTTATTTAAGCAAATACCTTAAAGATGGCAATTGCGCACCTCAACTCATTCAAGAGGAATCAAGAGGATGAAGTTCAGAACCCGTCACTGGGTATTCGGCTTCAACATCTTTAAAATCTTTGTTTAAATATGAAAATAAAATTAAAATTGGATTGCTTGTATTTTGATGTTTGTAAAGACTTAATGAAGATTTAAAAACTGTTGGTGTGTTCCTATATGCTTAATATATAATACCTATTTTAGATTACAAAATTACTTAAAATTTTTTTTGGGCTATTTGCTGTTAGCTGTTTTTCAGGCAAAGCGGTCGACCGACCCCTAAATCTCCGGTCGACCGACTCTGCCTGAGAGAATATTTTTTATTTTTTTCTGTGCTACCGGTCGACCGACCAGAATTCCGGTCGACCGATGCTGGCCTGCTGTGGTCTCGGGAGATTTCGGTCGACTGACCCGGTCGACCGATATCACTTACAGAGCTCTCGGTTGGATTCGGTCGACCGGACCGGTCGACCGATCGTCGTGTTTTTGCCCAAATCTGCTATATAATTTCATTTTCTCTCTCTCTCTCTCTCATTTCACTCAGCGACCGGAAGAACCCCAAAATTTCCCAAAATTTGATTTCTCTCCAATCCTTCAACCAAATCCAAATCCTTTTAAAACCCATCTCAAATCCTTCATTCCACCTTCAGATCTTCGATTTCAACAGCTTCCAACCACCGGATTCGGAGAATTTCAGGATTTTTCAGTTAGGGTTTTGGATTCTCAATCAAGGTAAAAATCGAATTTTTATTGTAAATCTTCACTTCTAGCTTAGATATCTCTATTCCTTTGTCACTATTTTAGGTTGCTTAGCTTCTAGATCGTGCCACAATCTTGATTTCACCTAAAAATCAAATTTTTATTCATCATGCCTAAGAGATCTCGTACTGAGAAGGGGAAGGGTATTGCCCAACCCTCATCTCAGGGTCCTAGACCCGTACGGCCCTTTAGAAATGATCTAGCTGAAGATAGATACTCCCACCTCTCCACTAGAAATATCAATTCAGGGAGATTTGTTACCATTCAGGATTTTGAACATCTAGGCATCCCTCAAATCCTGCAAAATAATAATCTAGTTGAGTTCTTGACCATTAAGGAACAAGTATACACTTCCCTTGTTCCTTACTTCTATGCCAACTATGAATTTGATGGTAACCGGATCACATCTAGAATTCTAGGTAGGGAAATCGACCTCTCTATCGGTCGGTTTGCTAGGATTCTGCATCTCTCCACTGGCGGAGCAGATGTGTATTCTCATGATTTGCATGACTTTGAGTTTCCTGAGGGTGAGTCCTCACTCACCGCCTCTACCCTGATTCACGGGGATAACAACCCGGCTTAGTTAGGAATGAGGTAGTGAGTCGATACACACTTCAATCTCAAGTCCTTGCCAAGATTATCTTTTTCAACATTGTCCCCAAACATGGCGAGTATAGCCATGCTAGGGGTTGTGTCCCCTTGATTATCTATTGTCTGCTTAAAGGGATTAAGGTCAACTTTCCTAGAGTTATTGCATCTCATATGGGCTCTGATCAGATCCGTACTGCGGGTAGAAGTTTGCCCTACGGCATGCTTATTACCCATCTTCTTCGAGCTCTTGACTTTGATCTTTCTGCCGAAACTCCTTCAAGCCCCCTGACAAACATCAATGGAGTCGTCCTGAAGATGATGGAAGCACAGCTGCGTAGACACGCTCCTATGCAACCACCTCATCCTCCTGCTGGTCCTGGCTCATCTTCAGCACCAGGATCTTCTCTTCTGCTTCAGCTCCTGTCTTTTCTCCAGAGGCTCTGGCACTTCTCTCTTCGGAGGTCCGCACTCAGATCGAGACGCACCAGGCCTGGGTTCGTGCGGAGATGGATGCTCGTGACGTTCAGGAAGCTGCTTTTCGGGCAGAGGTCAGGAACGACATGTCATACTTTGCTGACTCCATGAGATTCGTGGATGTCCAGTTTCAGGCTCTCTTTGCACAGTTTTCCATGACCGTTCCTGATCGTACTGCGACTGCTTGTCGTCTTCCGTCTACCGGTCCTCCATTCCCTCCCAGAGCTCGTGCTTCAGTTCCACCACCGCGGACCAGAGTCGATGGCATTGACCCAGATGAGGTCATTTCTTCAGGCGAAGACGCTGGTGACGAAGAGCAGACGGCTGATGAGGAAGCTGGAGATGATGATGAGTGACCTCCCCTTTTGATGATGTCAAAAAGGGGGAGAGTTATTTTGAGAGAGATATTTGTGATATTTTGTGTTGTAGTATTTTATGTGTTTGGATATTTGTGTGTTTTGGACATGTAGTATTTGTGTTATGGACATGCAGTATTTATTTGTGTTTTGGACATGTATTTGGATTTCTACATGTATGCTTTGTGGACGTATTTCTTTATATGTATCCATGTTCTATCTTGAAATATGACATGAGTATTTGTCCTATGTTATGAGTACTTGTTGACATGGAAATATGTGTTTATCATTTTTATACACTATGCCCACATACGATTTTTGTCATTTATGATATGCTTGTGTTGAGGGGGAGCTTCACTTGAAGTCTCTACCCAAAATATTTTGTGATAACTACATATGTTTTGCCATCATCAAAAAGGAGGAGATTGTTGGCCCAAAGGCCATTATCCCAGTTATTTTGATGATAACAAAACATATTTAGTTATGTATTTAACATGTTTTATTTCAGAATATTTCAGGTTATTTAACAGGTTGTTTTTGACGGCTCCGCTAAAAGACTCACAAGTTTGGACGCCGCTAAAATGAAGATTCCCAAGCTACGCACAACTAGGATGCTTTGGGATCAAGATGATGAAGTGAAGATCAAGACAAGATCAAAACGACAAGAAAAACAAAATTTGTAATTGTATTTTTATTTTAGACATTTTGTCAAAACTAGATATTAGAAGTAGAGCTATGGGATCATCACACACACACATTTCAGTTAGGCTTCAAAAGATTTTTCAATTCCATTTCTAACTTAGTTTTTTAAAAGAGAACATATTTGAAAATACGCGTTTTAGAAAAACAATAGTTTTTAGAAAAACATTTTCATTGAAAAACAAGTTTGTGTTCAAAAGAATTTTATCAAACTACTTTTAACATGTTTGAAGTATGACACATGCTTATACTTCATGTTTTTACAAGTTCCAAAATCTTACCCAAAACCCAAAACCAAAACCAAGATTTTCTGGTTCTGGAAGTTCTGTTTTTTTCAGAACTTACAGTGACCGGTCGACCGGCCCGGTCGACCGATGTGCACAATACTGTGCACGTCTATATCAGTCGACCGACCCGGTCGACCGAAGTTCATTTATGTTTACGGGAGTTTTCGGTCGACCGACCCGGTCGACCGATGAGCCCCAACGGTCATATTTTTGACCGTTGGCGGTCGACCGACCCGGTCGACCGGACTCTGTCAAAAGTTCTGACAGGTCCAACAGCTAGTTTTTCTGACTGCTTTTCTTTTTGGGATTTGTCTCCTACGAGTTTTTGAGGCTGTTTTTGACCCCTATAAATAGAGGGTCACCTCATATTGATTAGACAACAATTGCAAAATATTTCTTAAGAGTTTTACAAAGATTTTCAAAGCTTTCTTTCATAAAAGATTTTCCAAAGCCTAAATTCCCAACACCCAACTTGTAGCCTATTCCTCTAGCTTCTCTCTAGATTTTGCACACCACAATCCCAAGCTTTACATCTACATATTTGGTTCTAGGATTGTGCAAGTGAGCTTTTGTAAAGTGATCAAGTGTGATCACTCATTTCTTCTTGGAGTGAAGTTGTAGAGGCATCGGCCTCAAGGGAGCTAGTGAGCTTCGGGTGGTGTTGCGGCATCACAAGTGTAAGGGACAAGTGTATCCTTGTATTGGCGATCCGGTGGGATCAACGATAGTAGTGCAAATCCTTCAAGTGTGAAGGCGGGGACGTAGAGCGTGGCTCGAACCTCGGAAACACATCCTTGCGTTTGCGTTTGATCAATTTTCTCTAACTCTACTCCTTTCAATTCTTGCACCTTAATTGTTGTATTTATTACAAGTCTTTATTTGTGCTATTTGTGTGTGAAAGTTTTAATTTCGCAAAATTGCCATAATTCATATAGCCATCACCTATTCACCCCCCCCCTCTAGGTGATTTCAAATACCCCTAAGGACTTAAACACTCGAGCAGATAAGGCCACGAAACCAAGGTTTTTATTTATAAGATGTACCCCTTTTAGGCGTGAATACTTATGCTTCATGAGGCATAAATACCCAGCTTAATCAGAGGATTTATGTACACATTTTTTTCAAACTTATCTAATTATCTTTTGCATAAATACTAAGGCTTGCTTAAGCCAAAGCACCTAGCTAATCAATAATTAGACTTGTTTTTTTTCTTTTTCATAATATAATTTTTTATAAGGCATAAGAGTCTCTATTTTTAAACCCTAAGTGTGTAAGTGTATTTAGTGTGCATATGTCATCAAGGTAAATATCAAGACTAAATTACTTTCACAAATTTTCTTCCTGACCCTAAAAATCAAACAAGTTATCTTATTTTGACCAAGTGTAAGAAATCCTAATTATGATTCTCCTATTCCTTAAAATTGACTTAATTTCTTACAAAAAAATATATCAAAATATTGTTTTACCCCTTTTAAAAAAAATTTCTTTTTTATATTTATATATTTTATCTTTTATTTTTTTATATATCAGTCATGTTAGAACCCTCCCCCATACTTATCTCATGCATTGTCCCCAATGTATGAAAGAAATGTATAAATGCATGAAATAAAATAGAAAGGAGGAAAGTTACTGATACACTGGGTCAAAAAGACCCATTGCCGTTTCATTTAGCGGCACCGATTCCAAGAAAGGTTTAAAGCGTTGACCATTTACCTTAAAGTCATTTCCATTCTTGGTGTCACTGATCACAACTGCACCGTATGGAAACACGATTTTTACAACGAATGGCCTAGTCCATCTTAATTTCAATTTTCCTAGAAAAAGATGAAGCCTAGAATTATAGAGTAAGACTTTTTGTCCAGGGACAAAGGTTTTTCTTATGATGTGTTTATCATGAAAAATCTTAACTCTATCTTTAGTGATCCTAACATTTTCATAGGCCTCATTTCTCAATTCCTCTAACTCGGAAATTTGTAATTTTCGAAGGTCACCGGTCTTAGTCAAGTCGAAATTCAACTGCTTGATTGCCCATAAGGCTCGGTGCTCTAACTTAACGGGCAAGTGACAAGATTTGCCATAGACTAACCTATAAGGAGACATTCCTAGAATCGTCTTGAAAGCGGTCCTGTAGGCCCATAGAGCATCTACAAGTTTGATGGACAAATCTTTCCGGTTTTGATTCACAGTTTTCTCCAAGATAAGCTTGACTTGTCTATTGAAAACCTCAACTTGCCCATGGTTTGAGGATGATAAGATGTGAACGACTTGTGAGTTATGGCATACTTTCGCATAAGAGCTTCAAAAGATCTATTGCAAAAGTGAGTGCCATTATCACTGATGATCGCACGAGGGGTTCCGAAGCGTGAAAAAATGTTCTCTTTCAAAAACTTTATGACAACTTTGTTATCATTAGTTTTACAAGGAATGGCTTCTATCCACTTGGACACATAATCCACAGCAACCAATATGTATTGGTTTCCAAATGAATTAGTAAATGGACCCATAAAGTCGATGCCCCAAACATCAAAGAGTTCTATTTCTAGAATTGGACTGAGGGGCATCATATTTCATTTGAAATCCTTCCTACCATTTGGCATCTTGGGTACGTCTTGGAAATTCATAAGCATGCTTAAACAAAGTGGGCCAATAAAACCCGCTTTGTAGCACTTTTTAAGCAGTCTTGCGGGGACCAAAGTGTCCACCGCATGCAAGTTCGTGACAAAAAGATAGAACACTCTTAACCTCCTCATCGGGAATGCATCTCCTAATAATTTGATCAGAACAGTACTTGAAAAAATACGGTTCCTCCCAAAAGAAATACCGGACTTGGGATAAGAACCGATATACATCATTTTTGGACCAATGAGACGGAGTTTGGTTTGTGACTAAGTAATTCACTGTATTAGTAAACCAGGGTACCCTAGAGATAGCTAAGAGATATTCATCAGGAAAATCTTCATTTATGGGTAATTCGTTGCATGGAGAATTAGGGATCCGCGAGAGATGGTCAGCAACGACATTTTCTACGCTTTTTTTATTTTGAATCTCAAGATCGAATTCTTAAAGAAGGAGGATCCAACGAATGAGTCGGGCCTTGGCATCCTTCTTCATCATGAGGTATCTAAGCGCAGAATGATCGGTGAAAATGGTGGTTTTGGACCCTAGAAGGTAGGGACTAAATTTCTCTAAGGCAAACGCTACTGCCAAGAATTCTTTCTCAGTAGTAGTGTAGTTCAGTTGAGTATCGTTGAGAGTCCTACTAGAGTAGTAAATCACATGCTGCTTGTTATCAGTGCATTATCCTAAGACAGCGCTTATGGCAAAATCAGAAGCAACGCACATGATTTCGAACAGCTTAGACCAATCCGGTGCAAATATGATTGGTGCAGAAATAAGCTCTCTCTTAAGCTTCTCCCAAGAGTTTATGCATTCAGCATCGAAAGTGAATGACACATCCTTAGCTAACAGATTAGTCAAGGGCCTAGCAATTTTGCTAAAATCCTTGATAAATCTTCGGTAGAAACCAGCGTATCCTAAGAAGGATCTAATGTCCTTAACGCATTTGGGCATGGAAAGCTTAGCAATAACCTCGATTTTGGCTCTATCCACTTCAATTCCTTTCTTGGAGATTTCATGACCCAAGACAATTCCATGTTTTACCATGAAGTGGCATTTCTCCAGTTCAGTGTCAGATTTTTCTCAGCAAAACGTTGGAGGACGAGTTCTAAATAGTGGAGACATTGAGTGAAAGAATCTCCGTAGATGGAGAAATCATCCATAAAGATCTCTAAGAATCGTTCTACCATATTAGAGAAAAGACTCAACATGCAACGTTGAAACGTTGCTGGGGCATTGCATAAGCCGAAGGGCATTCGACGATAAGCAAATGTCCCAGATGGACATGTAAACGTAGTCTTTTCTTGGTCCTCAGGAGCGATAGGGATCTGGTTACACCCCGAGTAACCGTCCAAGAAACAGTATACTTGTGACCCACCAAACGTTCAAGCATTTCATCAATGAAGGGAAGTGAAAAATGATCCTTACGAGTTGCAGCATTAAGCTTCCTACAGTCGATGCAAACTCGGATCTTCGTGGGAAGTCGAGTTTGAACCAACTCTTTGTTCTCATTTTTCACTACAGTGAAACCGGATTTCTTTAGAACCGCGTGGATAGGACTGACCCATTGGCTATCAGAAATAGAATAAATTATCCCATTGTCTAAGAGTTTTATGATTTCAGTATGAACAACCACTTGCATTATAGGGTTTAACCTACGCTGCGGGTCTCTTTAGGTGTGGCGTCTTCATTGAGATGAATGCGATGTTGAACGATGGTTGGACTTATCCCTTGATATCAGTCATAGTCCACCCAATGGCTTCCCTATATTTTCTTAAAATTGCTTTAAGATCTTCTTCTTCCCCATCATTTAAATGGGAGGCTATGATGACAGGAAAGGTCTCTTGTTCGCCTAGATAGGCGTACTTGAGATGCGCGGGTAAGACTTTCAATTCTAAGGAAGAGGAAGGCTCACTGGAAGGACTAGTCAAATCTGTTAGCCCCATTATTGGTGAAATAGGGTTCGAGGCCCAATTCACAGTAGAATCTATCACCTGATCAAGATTAAAGTCGTCAGACTCTAACCCGAAGTCACATTCTGTTTCTAATTCCATTCTTCCCCATGTTCACTTGTCAAGTTCTCAATTAGGTTGACTTCAAATGTTTGGTCCTCGATATCGCGGGGTTGTTTTCCTAGATTGAAGACATTGACTTCTCTAGTCATGTCCCCAAAGTTAACCTCATAGACCCATTCCTACAATTGATGATGGCATTAGCAGTAGCAAGGAATGGTCGTCCTAGGATGACAGAAATTTGAGCCCTATGATTGGAGTTGGACACAGGTTGTGTCTCCAAAACTATGAAATCGACAGGGTAAATGAACTCTCTTACCCGGATTAGGACATCATTAATCTCGCCTTTTGAAACTTTTACAGAACGGTCAGCCAGTTGGATGGTGACTCGAGTTGGACTAAGATCGACCAACCCGAGTTGTTGATAAACTGAGAATGGAAGCAAGTTGATAATTGCCCCCAAGTCAAGAAGTGCACAACTAATCTCGGCTTGTCCTATTGTGCAGGCAATGGTGGGGCTACCTGGATCCTTGTGTTGAAGCCTATGATAGAGATTTTGATGATGGATAAGCAATTATGATGATTCTACCTCTGTTACAATTTGTGGTATTTTTTGTGTAAATTTAGAAATATGTGAAAAGCCTTGAACACACACAAAATTCCTATATTAGTCGACTTGACCCTCTAGTATAGTCGACTACCCCTTCTATAGTCGACTTGCCAAAAATCCTTAGTCGACTAGATCCTGCTAAAACAATTGACCAAGTCTCTGTTTGTTGTCTGTCAGGAAAGTTAGTCGACTTGACCTCATTGTATAGTCGACTAACAGATACCCTAGTCGACTATACAATTTCCCAAGTCGACTAATAACCTATACAAATATTTTCCAACTCTCTGTTTCTGTCTGACATAAAACTTAGTCGACTTACCCAATATCTATAGTCGACTAACCCATTACCTAGTCGACTAACAGTCCTATATAGTCGACTACATTCAGTTATCCAGGAACTTAGTATCTGTATCAGCCAAAAGATAGTCGACTAACCCCTTGTTGTAGTCGACTAATTAGTGTAAATTTTTTTCTTCTAGTCGACTAATATCCTGTTCAAGTCGACTAATAGCAGTTGGTAACTGCTGTGCAGTTGGTGAATTCTGGTGCGTTTTTCAACGTTTCAAAATTTGAATTTGGCCTGATAACTACCCTAACTTACTATGGATTTCACCTATAAATAGGGGTATTGTCCTAGGGTCAAATCACCAATTCAAATCTAAAGTTTTCAGCCAAAACTCTGTCCAAAAAATTCTGTTTTCTGAAAACTTGTTCTCTTTCAGTTTTCTTCAGCAAATTCCAAAGTCCATTGTGAAGATTTCTGAAATCCCTCCTATAAGAAACCTTGTCCACAAGCACATTCAATTTCAAGGCTTATAGGTTCATTGTACTCATTCAAAGAAGTTTATTGTACAAGGCGTCTTCTTGGGAGTAGAAGAAAGTTGTACAAGGCGTTTGTTCTCTTGGTCTAAAGAGGAGTTGTGCACATTTGGCAAAGGGAGTTTGTCAAGTGGTGTACAAGGCATTGGTTGTGGGTGTACACAAATCAGGAAAGGAAAATCTCAAGCGGTTGGCTTGGGGACTGGATGTAGGTCACAAGGACCGAACCAGGATAACTCTCTTGTCTTTGCGTTTGAATTTTCTGAGTTTATCTTGTGTTTATTTTATTTCCTGCAAGTAATTTGATTTACAGTTTTTAAACACTATTCACCCCCCCTCTAGTGTTGTGTTGCTTTGATTATAGATCCTACATTTGGTATCAGAGCAGGTTCAAGGCAACAACCATACGAGGATGGCAACGGAGTTCCCTTCGTCCCAATTCAAAGAAGGACATTCTACACAATGTCCACCGCTATTTGACGGAACCAACTACAACTATTGGAAGTGTAGAATGAAGATCTACTTGCAATCGCTCAACTACGATCTTTGGAACATTGTAGAAGCATCATACACCAAGCCAACAACCAACTACAACGCTTGGAGTGAAGATCAAAAGAAGAATGCAAATCTTGATGCCAAGGCGATGAACGCTCTATTTTGTGCTTTAACCAAAGAAGAGTTCAACCGTGTGTCTACATCCACTTCTGCACATCAAATATGGCATACTCTTCAGGTAACTCACGAAGGCACAAATAAAGTTAAGGAATCTAAATATCTGTTCTTGTCCACAGATTTGAGTTATTCAAAATGAAGGAGAATGAAACCATATCCGAAATGGTTACAAGATTCACCGACATCACTAATTCATTAGCATCCCTTGGAAAGGACTACACTCAAGTTGAAAGAGTTCGAAAGATCCTTCGTGCACTCACACCAGAATGGGAGAAGAAGACAACCGCCATTGAAGAGGCGAATGATCTCTCAACTATGACATTAGAAAACCTAATCGGTAATCTAATGGCATATGAAGTGCAGTTAGAAGAAAGAAAGAAGGACGAACAACAACATTCCAAGAAGAAAGTACTTGCCTTCCATGCATCCTCCGACACGGACAATTCGGATGAAGATGAAGAAGAAATGGCGATGCTATCCAGAAAGTTCAAAAGGTTCTTAAAACAAGGTAAATTTAAAAAGAATAAAGATACTAATGATACTCCTACTTGTTTTAAGTGTAACAAACCAGGCCACATAAAGAAGGATTGCCCATTGATGAAATCAAAAGGACACTTCAAGAACTTCAATAAGTTCAACAAGAAGAAGAAAGCCTTCCAAGCAACATGGGATGATAGCGACTCATCTTCCTCTGACGAAGAAGAAGCAACGGAAACCGCCAATATCTGCTTCATGGCCCAAGAAGACGAGGTACAAGATTATGATGAGTTATTAGAAGCTTTTAATGAATTGTTTAATAATTTCAAAAATGAAAAGATTAAAAATAAAGTCTTAATAAAGGAAAATGAAAGACTCATTCATGAAAATGCATGTTTTGTTTCTCAAACATCTTCTCTAAGTTCTCAAAATGAAGATTTTGAAAAAGTTATTGCATCTTTAAAAAAGATAATGAAATTTTCTTAAAAGAAAATTCTTTACTTAAAAAGGAAACTATTTCTTTAAATTCTAGAATTTCTATTTTAGATAAAGACATGACTAGTTTCAAAATTAAGTATGAAGATATTTTGAAAAATGTAACAAAGTTTAATAAAGGAAAAGAGAATTTAAATGTTTTATTATCTTCTCAAAAGATGTCTAACAATCATTTTGGTCTTGGTTTTTCAAAAGATAAGATTTATAGACCTACTCATGTTGGTATTGGATTTTCAAAAACTAATTTTGTAAAATCTACACATCTTCATAATAATAATTCTTTTGTGAAAAGAAATACTATTTCAAAAAGAATTAGATGCAAATATATATGGGTTCCTAAGAATCTTAATAATGTTGATAAAAATGTTTATATTGCATCTTATATACATGATGTGTGTAATTCTGAGAATTATGTTTATACTAACAAGTGGAAACCAAATTCCAATTGGATTTGGGTTCCTAAAGGCTAATCTTTTTCGGACCCTATCATGATGGGTACCATACAAATTTGTTTATCTTATAGGTACCTTTTAAAGAAAAGTGGATACTTGATAGTGGGTGTTCCAAACGCATGACCGGACACATTCAACTACTGTCTTCCGTTCAAATCAAAAAGGGAGGTACAGTGATATTTGGAGACAATAACAAAGGAAAGGTTATTGGTACCGGCATAGTAGGTAACATTTCAAAACCCCTTATTGAAAATGTTCTTTTGGTAAGAGGTTTAAAACACAATCTATTAAGTATTAGTCAATTATGTGATAAGGGTTATAAAATTTTTTTGAAAAAGATGCATGTCTTATTTATGATACTAACATGAAAGATATTTTATTCAAAGGTTTTCGTAACAATAACATTTATGAATTATCTATATCTTGCATATCATCTAATGATGATTTATGTTTACTTGCTTCTAATAATGATTATTTTTTATGGCATAAAAGATTTGGTCATTTGAATATGAAAACTATTTCTAAGATTTCTAAATTTGATTTAGTTAAAGGTCTTCCAAAAATTGCTTTAAAAAGGATTATTTTTGTGATTCTTGTCAATTAGGAAAACAAGTTAAATCATCTTTTAAATCTAAAGATTTAGTTTCTACTAATAGACCTTTAGAATTGTTGCATTTGGATTTATTTGGTCCTACTCGTGTTTCTTCTTTAAACAAGAGTAGATATGTTTTTGTTATTGTTGATGATTATTCACGTTTTTCATGGGTCATTTTTCTAAAAAATAAAAAATGATACTTTTGATGAATTTGCAAGTTTTGTAAAAGAATTCAAAATCAAAAGTCTCTAAACATAGTCACTATTCGAAGTGATCATGGAGGAGAATTTGAGAATGAATCTTTTTCAAAATTCTGTGATAAGTATGGTATTACACATAATTTTGCATTTCCTAGAGCATCTCCTCAAAATGGTGTTGTAGAGAAAAGAATAGGACTTTGCAAGAATGTGCTAGAACTATGCTTATGGACAGTAATTTACCAAAATATTTTTGGGCTGAGGCTATTGCTACTGCATGTTATGTTTTAAATCGTGTGCTTATTCGACCTTTTTAAACAAAACATCTTATGAATTGTTTTATAACAGGATTCCAAAAGTTTTTACTTTAAGATTTTTGGATGTAAATGCTTTATCTTAAATACAAAAGATGCTTTAGATAAATTTGATACTAGATCCAATGAAGGTATTTTTGCTGGATACTCTACTCAAAGTAAAGCATATAGAATATTTAATAAGAAAACATTTACTATTGAAGAATCATTACATGTTAAATTTGATGAATCCTTGACTAAGCCTATTTCTAATACTTCTCCACATGATGATGATCATATTATAGATACTCCTATTGATAATATTGTTATATCTTCTGTTGATACTAACATTTCTAAGGATGATGAGACTTCTACCGAGTTACCGAAAGCATATGTTGAAGTAAGAAATCATCCACGTGATTTGGTTATTGGAGATATAAATCAAGGCGTTCAGACGAGATCCAAGTTGAACTACATGACACAAATTGCCTTCATATCACTCATTGAACCAAAGAATATCAAAGAAGCATGTGCGGATGATTTTTGGACCATTGCCATGCAAGAAGAGTTGAACCAATTTGTCAGAAATGATGTTTGGGATCTTGTACAACGTCCTACTGATCATCCAGTCATCGGTGCCAGATGGGTCTTTAAGAACAAACTCAATGAATCAGGTGAAGTCATTAAGAACAAAGCAAGGTTAGTAGCACAAGGATACAATCAAGAAGAAGGTATTGATTTTGATGAAACTTATGCACCAGTAGCTAGGCTTGAATCTATTCATATTTTACTAACTTTTTCTTGTTTTATGAATTTCAAACTATATCAAATGGATGTTAAAAGTGCCTTTTTAAATGGTATTATTAAGGAAACTGTTTATGTTGAACAACCTCCAGGTTTTGAACATGAAAAATTTTCAAACCATGTTTTTAAACTTAAGAAAACTTTATATGGTTTAAAACAAGCACCCCGTGCTTGGTATGATAGATTAAAAAGTTTTCTTTTAAATTCTGATTTTAAGATGGGAAGAGCAGATACAACTCTCTTTATTAAACATGTTGATAAAGATATCTTAATCATTTAGATTTATGTTGATGATATTTTATTTGGATCTACTAACGATAATCTTTGTCAAGAATTTTCTAAGACCATGCAGAGTGAATTTGAGATGAGCCACATGGGCGAACTTACTTACTTTCTCGGTCTGCAAATAAAGCAAATGAAGGATGGAATCTTCATTTCCCAGTGCAAGTATGCAAAGGAACTGCTAAAAAGATTTGGCATGGAAAATTCTGGTCATAAGAATACTCCCATGAGTACGACAACATTTTTAGACAAAGATGAAAATGGTAAGAATGTTGATCAAAAACTCTATAGAGGTATGATTGGTTCTTTACTATACATTACTTCAAGTAGACCTAATATAATGTTCAGTGTATGCTTATGTGCTAGATATCAGTCAAATCCTAAGGAATCACATCTTAAAACAGTGAAAAGGATTTTTAGATATTTAAATAACACACTCAATTATGGTTTATTTTATCCCAAATCAAGCACATTTGATTTACTATCATATAGTGATGCTGATTTTGCTGGATGTAAATCTGATCGGAAGAGTACTAGTAGTACTTGTCACTTTTTGGGACATTCACTAGTATCATGGTTCAGTAAAAAGCAAAATTCTGTATCATTATCAACAACCGAGGCAGAATATATAGCTGCTAGTGTTGCATGTGCTCAAATTATATGGATGAAACAAACCCTACTTGATTATGGCATGACTATCACAAACTCACCTATTATGTGTGATAATACTAGTGCTATTAATTTATCTAAAAATCCAATTCATCATTCACGTACCAAACACATTGATATTAGACATCACTTTTACGTGACCATGCTTTAAAAGGTGACATTTCTTTAAATTTTATATCAACTGATAATCAAATTGCAGATATTTTCACAAAGCCTCTTAAAGTAGATACTTTTATGAAATTTAGAAGAGATTTGGGTATTTGCAATTTTTCTGATTTTTAAAAAAAATTTTTTAAGGCATTTTTTTTACATAATTAGTCGACTTATTAATTCTTATTAGTCGACTTATACAGGCCCTAGTCGACTTGACAGTAACCCAGTCGACTAATTTGCATTAACAGAGACATAGCTTTTTGTTTTTTCAAAACTTAGTCGACTAACTTGATTTACTAGTCGACTAGTCAATGTATTAGTCGACTAATAACAAATTTCAAGTCGACTAATTCTGTCATATTCTGTGTTATGTTTTTCGGATTTAAGTTTCGAACCCGACCCGTTTTCTTTTAATTGTGGATCCAATATCTCTCTCTTTAATCCTCACCCTTAATATCATTCTAGGTTTGATCTCAACCACTCATTCCAAACTTTCTCTTCACAAAACCCTAGATTTTCCCACTTTCTCTCATCCAGCCGATTCCTCCAGTCGACTACAGGGAGCGCCAGCAGCGACTGCAGCAGTGACCTATTCCTTCCCTTCTCTTTCAAAATCTTGGTAATCTCTTTCAAATCCCTTCCATTTCCTTTCAGTTCTTGTGTTCTATTCATCAATTTCAGTTTTCACCATGTCTAAGTCCAAGAAAACTAAATTTACTCCATCATCATCATCTTCCCAAGTTGATTTTAGGGCATTTCTAAAGAATCCTGCCCTAGAAGAGGATTACATTAGACTTTCCTCCTTAGAAATACTCCCCGGTAGATTTGTTAAATATGAGGATTTTCATCACTATGACATTGTCTCATATTTGCAAAACTGTGGATTGTTTCATATGTTTTCTACTGATTCAAGACAAGGATACTATCCTTTCTTAATTTACTTGTTTTATACTAATTTAACCTATGAAGATAATGAGGACGATGTCCATATTTACTCATTGGTTAAAGGTATTAACATTAAATTATCCCCAAAATCAATCGGCCGTATCTTGTCTATTCCTTATCACGGTCTCTTGCTTGATGATATTACCATGGATGATGAGGAAGTCTTAAGTAATATCTTTCTATCTGGACAAGGATTACCTATGACCAACAACAAGTTAAAACCAATTCCCCGTCTCATAGGTCGTATCCTTGCATACAAT
Organism: Agave tequilana; assembly: GCA_038442645.1. Lineage (NCBI taxonomy): Eukaryota > Viridiplantae > Streptophyta > Magnoliopsida > Asparagales > Asparagaceae > Agave > Agave tequilana. The sequence goes on along the minus strand of JAVJIF010010175.1, from coordinate 117,318 downwards.
ATTTGTCCCAAAACTGGAAGCTACAATTACTATTCACGAGAGTTAGCCACTTGCGTCTATGCAATTAAGCTGGCCTCGATGTTAATTGGGCAAAAATTGTATTTGATACCATAGTTAAGTCACATACTTCATTCCTTCCTTATGGAGCTTTTTGACACATGTATTTCGGAAATTTCACGTTGATCTTGATTCCGAAACTAGTGTCATTAAGGTATTCGAACTGTTTGATCGTGCTGCTATTCACCGTATGAAACTTACTGATATTCCTCCTCCTCCTCCACAACAACCCTCTTCACCTCCACATAGTCCCACTCACCTCCATCTTCCTCTACCCAACCTCCTTTCACTAAACCACCTCCAAACCAACCACCTCCTTCTTATACTGATGCATTCTACAATTCACTGTCTGTTGAGATTGCCTCTCTTCATGTCCAACAACAAGTTCTTCAAGACACTCAGAATCAAGTGCTTCAAAATCAGTCTTTAATGATGACTCGGTTTGAGCATATGCAACTTCAGATGGATTCATTTGCATCAACTCAAACAGAGATTATAAACCTCTTGAAGACACATTTTCCGCCACCTCCTCCTCCCGGATCCGACCTTTGAAGATTATGGCGTTGGCATTTCTTCGTGTTTTTTTGTTTTTGCAGTTTTTACCTTTTTTTATGTATTTTTCTGTTTTCAGACTCTTTTTAATATGTATTTCCATATGAAAACAGTGTTTATTTTTGTATGTTTTCTGCTTTTTGTTAATGACAAAGGGGGAGAACTTTTGTGTTATGTGTTATGTTTGTGTTATATTATAAATCTGTTGAAAATCTGTTCTGCATGTGTATTCTGATTCATGTGTTCTGTTTCATATCAGAAATCTGAAAAGTAGCTATGTCTTGCATCTGAAAGAATAATCTGAAAATTGACATATATGACATATGTGCTGTGACAAGCAAAATTGACATATGATGTTATGGATATTGACATATGGCAATGCAGGGGAAACTTAACACTTTCTGCAGGGGCAAACAAGAAGACTTGATTATATATATCATTTTGTTATAACATATTTACTGCAGAGGGAGTTTTGCTGCAGGGGGAGTTATCACAAAACATGGGTTGTCATCATCAAAAAGGGGGAGAATGTTGAAGCCTATGATAGAGATTTTAATGATGGATAAGCAATTATGATGATTCTACCTCTGTTACAATTTGTGGTATTTTTTGTGTAAATTTAGAAATATGTGAAAAGCCTTGAACACACACAAAATTCTTATATTAGTCGACTTGACCCTCTAGTATAGTCGACTACCCCTTCTATAGTCGACTTGCCAAAAATCCCTAGTCGACTAGATCCTGCTAAAACAATTGACCAAGTCTCTGTTTGTTGTCTGTCAGGAAAGTTAGTCGACTTGACCCCTTTGTATAGTCGACTAACAGATACCCTAGTCGACTATACAATTTCCCAAGTCCACTAATAACCTATACAAATATTTCCCAACTCTCTGTTTCTGTCTGACATAAAACTTAGTCGACTTACCCAATATCTATAGTCGACTAACCCATTACCTAGTCGACTAACAGTCCTATATAGTCGACTACATTCAGTTATCCAGGAACTTAGTATCTGTATCAGCCAAAAGATAGTCGACTAACCCCTTGTTGTAGTCGACTAATTAGTGTAAATTTTGTTCTTCTAGTCGACTAATATCCTGTTCAAGTCGACTAATAGCAGTTGGTAACTGCTGTGCAGTTGGTGAATTCTGGTGCGTTTTCAACGTTTCAAAATTTGAATTTGGCCTGATAACTACCCTAACTTACTATGGATTTCACCTATAAATAGGGGTATTGTCCTAGGGTCAAATCACCAATTCAAATCCAAAGTTTTCAGCCAAAACTCTGTCCAAAAAATTCTGTTTTCTGAAAACTTGTTCTCTTTTAGTTTTCTTCACCAAATTCCAAAGTCCATTGTGAAGATTTCTGAAATCCCTCCTATAAGAAACCTTGTCCACAAGCACATTCAATTTCAAGGCTTATAGGTTCATTGTACTCATTCAAAGAAGTTCATTGTACAAGGCGTCTTCTTGGGAGTAGAAGAAAGTTGTACAAGGCGTTTGTTCTCTTGGTCTATAGAGGAGTTGTGCACATTTGGCAAAGGGAGTTTGTCAAGTGGTGTACAAGGCATTGGTTGTGGGTGTATACAAATCAGGAAAGGAAAATCTCAAGCGGTTGGCTTGGGGACTGGATGTAGGTCAGGTCACAAGGACCGAACCAGGATAACTCTCTTGTCTTTGCGTTTGAATTTTCTGAGTTTATCTTGTGTTTATTTTATTTCTGCAAGTAATTTGATTTACAGTTTTTAAACACTATTCACCCCCCCTCTAGTGTTGTGTTGCTTTGATTATAGATCCTACACCTTGTACTTGACAGGGATCGGACCCGATAGTAGCTCACTAATGTTAGTGGCTAAGAAGACCTTTTTGGTACATAAGTCTTTCTCCTCTTGGTGCACATATCCTTAAGAAACTTAGCATAGGAAGGGACTTGTTGGATGGCATCAAGAAATGGCACATTTATCTTCACTTGGTTAAATATCTCAATTATCTTATCCATGTTTGGGTTTGCTTGTTATTTTTCAGCCTATTAGGAAATGGTACTATAGGCTGGTGCACCTGGCCGGTTGACTTATCTTTTTCAGATTCGTCAGAATTGGAATGTTTTGGATTAGATGAGGCAGATGCTTGATTGTGGTTGTGCTGAATGGGATTGGTTGGTGTTGACACTTGATTATCAGCTCTCTTTTCTGACCTCAATGTATGAACAGCATTACATTGGTTCAATGAATGATCCTCAGCCAAATGAGCTTGTTGAGAATTCCTCGGATTGGTTATTGGCTGACTAGGCAGGGTACCCTTCTGTCTCTCATTCTGTGGAGTGGCTAGTTGACTCATTTGAACCTCTAACCTCTAGATAGTTTGCATGAGAGAATCTTGATTTTCATATATCTTTCCATGTTTCTTTCAAAGTCAGTCATTCTCCTTTCTAGTTGAGGATTCTGGAAGGAGGATTGTGGAGCTTGGTTGGGAAAGTTATGTTGATAGTTTTGAAAGTTAGGTGGATGGTTGGGAGAATTATTATGGAAATTGGAGAAGTTGGGTTGATGATTGGAAGAATTATTACCATGATGGAAGTGGCTAGCATGATTTGATCGTGAATGGTCAGAGTTATTTTGGTTCCATGAGAAATTAAGGTGATTTCTCTAGCCAGGATTGTATGTTGGTGCGTAAGGATTATTGTTTGGCCTTGAAAAGGCCGCATTCATCGGTCCATGGTAGGGTTGCTGAGCCTGAAACACAGGGCACTCCTCGAACACATGATTCATGGCTTGATAGTAAGTGCAGCCTGGAGTTGGAAATTGGTTTGGGCTGACTTGATGACTGGACTTGATTCCTTCGTTTCTAGAGCTTCCAGTCATCTAGTTAGGTTAGCTAACTTAGCCTCATTAGCGATGGATGATTCGATAGAATGGAGACCTCCTTTTGAAGAGATGGAGTTAGGATTCCTAGAGGTCTCACTAGTGGGTTCCCATTGGATGGTCTTCTCAGCTAGATTTTCATACAAATCTCATCCTTCATTTTCATCCTTCGGCAAGAAACCCCCTTGGCACATACTTTCTAAGAGGGTTTTGGTGGAATAATCTAAACCATCATAAAGAATTGGCATTGTCGCCATTTCTCTATTCCATGATGTGGACATTGGAACAAGGAGGTCTTAAAGCGTTCAAAGTACCTCAAGAACGGTTCACTAGGTTCTTGCTTGAATTGCATGATCGTCTTGCTAATGAGAGTGATTTTATGAATTGTATAGAATTTCTTCAAGAAGACCTTGATGAAACCATCCCAATATGTGATAGAACCGGCCGCTAAGCTGTAGAGCCACTTCTTTGCTAGGTCCTTAAGTGCGAAAGGGGCAAATCTCAACCTAATAACATCGTCTACAAGGTGTGGGATTTTCATCATTAGACATACTTCCTCAAATTCTCTTATGAAGAAGTAGGCATCTTCAGACTCTAAGCCATGAAACTTGGGGTGTGTTGATGAATTGAGGCTTGAGCTCAAAATTGTATTCACTAACCGATAGAAGTAGAATGCAAGATGGAAGTGAGGTTCTAATGGGGTAGAACCTATCCTGCAGTGATGTTGATTGAGCCATTACCGGATCTGGTCTTGGTTCAACTTGGGTAGTGATGTGTTTCTAGTCAACCTAGATGAATTAGGGTCTCTCGACCATACTTGCATACACAAACACAATCACAATCACAAACAAGTTTACCAACAGTCAACAATAGTAATCAACCAAGTCTAGTCTAAGATAACTTTGACCTAGACAACTCCTAACTGGTTGATTGTCCACAGGAGGTAGAATGTAGACTTTGACCACAAGCTAATCAGCCACGTCAGGGCAAGATTGATGGGAGGTTATCCGTAAAAGACGTTCCTTAATTAAGTAACCACCAATCTTCAGGCTTTCGGCCCTCAATCCCCTTCCTAGACACTGATTTGTCAGGAGTCAATTTCTAACACCTTCCCTCTTTAGGATAATCTCCTAGTTAGTTCGAGATGTCCCTAAGGCCAACGTCTATCAGATTTTACTTAGGCTTAGGTTGTGCGTGCTTGGAATCTGATTTTTAGGCCAAGGAAGGGTGATTAAATCCCCACCTTATCTTATTGTTGGGTGTTGCCCTTAAAATCAATTTTGTTCAAGTGTACGAGATAACCAAGATTCACTCAAAGCGATATAAATCAACCAAGAGATGAGTCCTATTCTGAATGCAATGCGTACGTACCTTACTCCAGCACTCTTCAACAGTAAAGTAAATGAATTGAAAAGACTCGCGCCTAAAATGCAAATGTCTAATCAATTTTTTAAACTTTTCAACAAGTGTTTTACTGTTGGGCTTAAAATAGGGATGGTGGATAGCAGAAATAGCACAAATATAACATACAAAAACTTAAATTTTGCGAGCAATATGTCTGGCAAAAAAGAGTTTTTAGTAGTCCAATAAATTTTTCAGTTTTTGCAACGCAATTTCTTGAAAGTCTGTTTCCTACTTTCGAGAGTAGGGGCACAGAATTTGCAAGTCTTCTCTGCAAAGCTTGAATGCTGGATTTGAATCTTCAAGTCCCTGAAACAACACACAAAATTTGTTAAAAAACAACTACACCATTCCCCCTGGCAACGGCGCCAAAAATTGATTGCTAAAATGAAAGAACAATCAAAGAGTTTATGAATTTACTGTGTAACTTGTGGCTAACGGGTCGTGTCCACGAGGAGGAATGCGATAGAAGCTTTTCGGTGAATCATTTAAAAACAAAGAATTGTATTCGTTTTTTCAATGGAAAAGAGAATGGAAAGAAAGAGATGATTAAAAGAGAAATTGCAACTTTAGAAAAAGCTTTGGAGAAGGTGTTTTAAAAAGCTTGAAAATGTTTTGTTGATTATAATAAGGAAGAAAATCTGGGCTCACTTTCTCACTACTCAATTGTTCATTCCTCTATTAAAATCTTAAGTGCCTCGAAGTGATCATAGGCAAAACTTAAAGTTGATTTTTAGAAAGTTCGAAGTAAAGCACATAAGATAGTTGGAAGAGTTCATTCTTTTCTTTGAAAAATCGATTAGAATTGAATATTAAATCATCAAGCGCGAAGAAGCAAGAATGAGGTAAAAACAGTTCAAGAAACGTTCATAAAAGAAGTGAGAGTTTAACAATCCAAACCCATCCTCATGTGCCTTCAAGAACACTTTCAAAAAGAAAGGATTTAAGTCAGGCATGCAAATGATTCATTGGGTCTTTTTCTTTAAAAACAGAAGAGGAGAAGTGATCAGGGGCGGAACTAGCACTCAAAAGTGTGTATTATATGAAATCAATGAAAAGCTCGAATGTGCTAATGTACCCTCGATACTTCCGTTATAGCATTGGCTTAACGGGTCATATCCACAGGGAAGGGAGGCGATAGAAGCATTAACAGTCTCTATTCTCGTCAGTTGTTAACACTTCTTCTTTGTTAAAAGAATGAAAAAGAAGAAAAGGAAAAGAAAAGGAAAACAAGCATGTGGTAGGTGAGGAGAGCGATGAAAACGGCGATAAGAAAACAAAGAGAAGTAGTTTGGAAAATGAATAGAAGAAGATGGAACAAAGGCAGACTAAGAAGGCGGTGAAAACATCGATGGGAAAATAAGAAGAGGAGCTTGAAAACGATTTCTAAAACAAAGTAAAAGAAAACTCATGGCTACTAACTACTAAATGCTCCACTAACCATGCTAACCTCTTCGAGATAGTTGCCTCATATTTTGATCCTCGGCCATCACAATCCTTGGCTCCAAGAGACGGTACAAAGCATGGCTCATGGATGGTTCATCACATTCAAAACATTGCATCAAGAACAAGCTAATACAAGCATCACTCATTACACTACTAGCATGAAATAAAAGAGCATAAAATAAAAGAGAGTTAGCTTGGTTAGTAAGTTAGCAAGTTAGCAAGTTAGATGTTAGAACCCATCATCTTTGGCCATCAATGGCTCTTGCAAGAACAAGGCCTTGTAGAGGCAACCCGATTCATGTGGATTATCAAGTAAGTGGTTAGATGGTTAGTGGTTAGTAGTTAGATTGCCATGAGAAGAAAAACTAGAAAGAACTCATGTAGAAGGTGAAGGAGATTACAATGGAGGAGAAAGGAGGCACCTTTACATAGAGTGTCACTCTCTATTACATCAATCCTCTCAATCTCTCTCTCTATGAATCACTTAGCCCTACTACAATGATCTAAAAAGAAAAGAAAATAAAAGAAATGAAGAACACTCACCTACACTACACTAAAATCTGGACCTACTCCTAAAAACGAAGACTGCCCTCGGTTTGGCTCTCTGCAGGGCTATTTATAGGGCTCAGAAGGATCTAGAAGACGAGACGGGGCCAAGTGTCGAAAATCGACGCGTGGCTCCACAGGAGTGCCGCGGATCCGCAAGGATTGCCGTGGATCCGCGGCAATACCAGGGACTCTGGTCCCTTGGTTTGGTCCGTGGCTCCGTCTGGCTTCGAGACGCTTCGTGGTATATCCAGTTTCGGGTAATTTCGACCGCAGATTCGTCTGATGTGTGCAAGAGGCTAGGTTCAATGAATCTTCTAGATAATCCCTTGCTTGGCCTCCAAGTAATGCGGATTTAATTACCCTTAATTGGGTCTAATTAAGCTCTTATATACCTTTGCCCTTGGACATTGGATCTACCTGCAATTAAGACCAAAACACGGTTTAGACCGACAATTTATTCATAAATCTGTGAAAGAATGCGACATAAAAATGCAGAATTGTAGACTAATCACACCCCCACACTTATTCTTTTGCTCGTCCGAGCAAAACAAGAAAAGAAAAAAACTATACTACAAATGTTATTACACCACTTTCGCAGGTGACGCGATTGCACTGAGCATGTGCAACAAGCCGTTAAACCTCTAGGTTACCCTAGAGGAGGAGTGTTGTCTCCTGAGGGTTTTCAGCGGATTGCACCCACAAAATCTATAAAGAAAGAAGACAAATGTTAGTATGTTGAAAACGCATTTTGAAAGAGAGACATGTTTTCAAAATATTTTTGCAAAAATATAAGTGATCTAAGGTCATAAGTCCACCACAAATCAGTCTTCCTTAAACTTAGTCTCTATGCAAGATCTTGTCTTCAATTAAGGTAAGAATTCAAATTGGATTGAATATTTTATCTTTCATAAAGCCTAGATAATATGCACATTGTGATAGTGAAGATTTCTGGGATTTCAACTCTAACCATCAAGCCATTTATATATATTTATTTTCTTTTTCTTTTTCTTCTTTTTTTTTTCTTCTTCCCTTAGTTTAGGCTATCTAGTTTACCCATGTAGCGAGCCTATAACCGATGACTCCCAAACCAGATGGTCCTAGGGCACCAGATGAGAAAACATCCCTCGGGTTTAAGGACTCGAGTAAACAAGGCCACAAAACTAAAAGGGATTATTTGCTTCTTTTGACCACCGTTAGGCGTGAATAATCATGCTTCTTGAGGCACAATTATCCAGCTTAATAAGTGATGTTTTATTTATATATTTTTATTTATTTATTTATTTTGCTTTATGGCATTTAGGTCTTTGTTTCCATCCCAAAAAAATGTGTAAGTGTGAAGTGTATATTATCTAAGACAAAAATTCAAGATAAAATTATCTCTCCAAATTATCTTACTTAGCCTATAATTTAAACAAGATCCATTATTTCAACTAGGTTTAAGATATCATAATTAAGGCTTCCTTAATTTCTAAGATCATCTTAATTTTCTTAAAAATAGATCAAAACTTTGTCTCTTATTTCAAAAAGTTTTTAAAGAAAGAGAAAAATTCCTATACAAAAGAAAAGATTTCTAAAAGTATCCTAAAAGAAGTGTAAAAGAAAGAAAATCTAAAAACTCTAAGTTAGTAAACCCTCCCCCACACTTATCTCATGCATTGTCCTCAATGCATCATGATGTATGTATGCATGAAACAAATAGAGAGGGAAGGAAAAATTACCTTAAGGTGGTGGTTCCGGTGGCGGCATGATTGGTCCACGAAAGGCGGCCCAATCATTATTGCGTGGAGTCCGAAGGAACCCACCAGAGACCTCCATGATACAACCCACTAGAAAGATATATGCATTTATGATTTTTATTAAAAAATTTCCCCATCTAATTTCCAAATTTTCAAAATAATTTCGGAGTCAAAATTTTCAAAACCCTTGTCCCAGAATGGAATGATTGATTTGGACTCAGGAAGCACAGGAACTAATATCGACTCAGAAAAATGACTCGAGTCAAGTAAAGGTTCAGGAGTCGAGATCGGTTCAGGAAGTGGGTCCAAATCAAGAAGATGAAGCTCAGGTCCACATTCATTTCCCCATGATGGAATGTGACTTTCTAAGAGTGGTGATTCAAGTTCAGGAATGACAGGTATGGGAATCAAAACTGACTCTAAAATGTTGCTCAAATTGGGTAACAAAACAGGAGTCAATAGTGATTCAGGAATTTGAACAAGATCACAAATTGGAGAATCAAAGTCATATTCCTTATTTAGTTCAATTCCACAAAAATGAGAACTTACCAATTTGTCAAATGGACTTTCAAAAGTATGAAATTGGTCAAGTTCAATATGATCATCATAAGAGATTGGTGATTCAATTTCACAATGGATAGGAACTGGATCCAATACTGACTCGGAAAAGGAGTGAAATCAGGTGAAGACACTGAGTCATAATTGAATCAGGAAGTAGAATTGAATCATCAAGTGGAAGTTCAGGATCATATTCATGCTCAAGTTCAATTTCAGGAAAAGGATAACTTGCCAAAATGTCAATGGGATCTGAAGTTTGGACAAGTTCAGGTGGGGTGTGCTGAAATTGAATCTTGATTTCCAAAACAACATGACTCTTTGGCTCTGACAGAATGGTTAGTGATGTTAGAAATAGGATGAGAATGAAGAGTTTAGATCATCAATCTATGTCACGGTTACGAGCATTTTGAGCTTGAGTCATAATTTCAAGCATCTTTTTATAATTCATTGGTTCATCATTTTGTTGAAAAGATGCAGTGTTGTTTTGGAATTGGTGGAAAAATTGTGAGTCCATCAGATTTGTGATTGTTGTTTGGACTCACGCATACTCATTTCCAAAATTGATGGTCTTCTATTTTGGACTGGTGGAACTGAGTATGAATCTTAAAAATGTTGTGGAATTGGAGAGGCCCTCATTTTCTGAATTTGTTGCTCGGCCTCTTGTAGATTGGCTTCTATACTCCTTTGTAACTCATATTTTTCTTCAATGGGAGGTCCAGAAAAAGGAGTATATGAAGCGGAATCGGGGAATGAATATTGTGTATATTGTGGACGAGGTGGACATGGTCGACAAGGAGGTTGAAAATTTGGCTCGGGGGTCTTGAATCCCCATTGACTCTGTGACGAGTTGAAATTATTTTAGAAATTATAGTCATAAGAATGTGGGTATGGGTTGTATTGATTCGGATAAGGCCAACCCGGTGTATGTGGTTGGTGCATATTGTAAAACGCCGGGTTGGAATTATCCGAATAGAATGGAGGCGGTGTGAAATATGGATTCATGTTAGGATTGAAAGAATTGTTATTGTTGAATGCCATTTCACAAACAATCACAAACAAAAAGAAAAATCAAACAACAAACAAAAGAAAAGAAAAATCAAAACCAAGCCAATAGGAGGGTTGACCTAGACCTAGATGTAGATGTCCCTAGGGGTCAACGTCTATTCAAATTTTATTAGGGCTTGGGTTGTGTGAGTGGGGAGATGATTTTTGGGCTAAGGAAGGGTAATGAAATCCACCTTATCTTGTATGAGTTTTGCCCTTAATTGCAATTTGTGCAATTGTGCAATATAGACAAGAAGATAACACAAAGCGATAAATCACCCACGTGTTTGTCCTATGCTATATGCAATGCCATATGTACATCTCCATCCAGATCACAACAACAGAACAAAATACAGTATATTGGAATTGAATTGACACGTGCCTAAATGCAAATGTCTAAACCGTTTTAAAAGGGTCCAAATACCGTATTTTAGTTCTTTTATTTTATGGTGTGTAGGCAATCAAAGCAAGAAATATAGCAGCACAAATCAACTAGCTATTACAATTCACATATCCCAGAACAACAACAATTACAACGTTCACAAAATTGCCGCGGGTTTCGCGGCACATGCCGCGGTTGCGCGGCAGTTCTTCGGAATCTGGGTCCCTGCTTTCAAGAGCAGGGAAAGGCAAAGCTAGCTTATGTTCTGCAATGTTAAGAACCTGTAAATATTGCCCTGCACACCAAACAGAGAAGACAATGTTAACAAAAACGTGAAAACAAAACCATTCCCTTCCCCGGCAACGGCGCCAAAAATTTTGATCAGGGGCGGAACTAGCACTCAAAAGTGTGTATTATATGAAATCAATGAAAAGCTCGAATGTGCTAATGTACCCTCGATACTTCCATTATAGCATTGGCTTAACGGGTCATATCCACAGGGAAGGGAGGCGATAGAAGCATTAACAGTCTCTATTCTCGTCAGTTGTTAACACTTCTTCTTTGTTAAAAGAATGAAAAAGAAAAGAAAAGGAAAAGAAAAGAAAACAAGCATGTGGTAGGTGAGGAGAGCGATGAAAACGGCGATAAGAAAAACAAAGAGAAGTAGTTTGGAAAATGAATAGAAGAAGATGGAACAAAGGTAGACTAAGAAGGCGGTGAAAACATCGATGGGAAAATAAGAAGAGGAGCTTGAAAACGATTTCTAAAACAAAGTAAAAGAAAACTCATGGCTACTAACTACTAAATGCTCCACTAACCATGCTAACCTCTTCGAGATAGTTGCCTCACATTTTGATCCTCGGCCATCACAATCCTTGGCTCCAAGAGACGGTACAAAGCATGGCTTATGGATGGTTCATCACATTCAAAACATTGCATCAAGAATAAGCTAATACAAGCATCACTCATTACACTACTAGCATGAAATAAAAGAGAATGAAATAAAAGAGAGTTAGCTTGGTTAGCAAGTTAGCAAGTTAGATGTTAGAACCCATCATCTTTGGCCATCAATGGCTCTTGCAAGAACAAGGCCTTGTAGAGGCAACCCGATTCATGTGGATTATCAAGTAAGTGGTTAGATGGTTAGTGGTTAGTAGTTAGATTGCCATGAGAAGAAAAACTAGCAAGAAATCATGTAGAAGGTGAAGGAGATTACAATGGAGGAGAAAGGAGGCACCTTTACATAGAGTGTCACTCTTTATTACATCAATCCCTCTCAATCTCTCTCTCTCTATGAATCACTCAGCCCTACTACAATGATCTAAAAAGAAAAGAAAATAAAAGAAATGAAGAACACTCACCTACACTACACTAAAATCTGGACCTACTCCTAAAAACGAAGACTGCCCTCGGTTTGGCTCTCTGCAGGGCTATTTATAGGGCTCAGAAGGATCCAGAAGACGAGACGGGGCCAAGCGTCGAAAATCGACGCGTGGCTCCACAGGAGTGCCGCGGATCCGCAAGGATTGCCGCGGATCCGCGGCAATACCAGGGACTCTGGTCCCTGGGTTTGGTCCGTGGCTCCGTCTGGCTTCGAGACGCTTCGTGGTATATCCAGTTTCGGGTAAGTTCGACCGCAGATTCGTCTGATGTGTGCAAGAGGCTAGGTTCAATGAATCTTCTAGATAATCCCTTACTTGGCCTCCAAGTAATGCGGATTTAATTACCCTTAATTGGGTCTAATTAAGCTCTTATTACACCTTTGCCCTTGGACTTTGGATCTACCTGCAATTAAGACCAAAACACGGTTTAGACCGACAATTTATTCATAAATCTATGAGAGAATGCGACATAAAAATGCAGAATTGTAGACTAATCAAGAAGAACTAGAGACAGTTACAATAGTGAGCCCAGAAAACCGTTTTAGTTACTCATGGAAAATGAAGAAGAAAGCAAAGAAATATGCAAGCCATACCGTACTACAAGTGGAAGAAAAAAGCGGCTCGACTTTTGTATTGATGTCACCTCAATCTTCAAGTACAGCACTCAATTCCTCTCTCTCACAAGTTTTGATACTGGACTACAAATTAAAAAACAAGAATACAACTTTAGTGCTAGCTAACAAAGAACCTAAATCCTTAGAAAATAAACACACATTCTAATCCTAGTCTTCGCTCCATTTTGGTTTGCTGAAACTAGTATTTATAGGGAAAAACCAAAAGGGGAGGATCCCGGGAAGATTGGGGGAGTAAACGCTCCCCAAACAGAGTCCAACAAGCTGCGAAAACGCGGCTAGGGCCGCGGTGTGGCCAGATGGCCACGCCCAGTTGGCTGGCTCTCCTGGTTTGGTAAATATCCCGTATCTTCTTCTGGTTTTCTTTTTTCTGCTCCAAAAGTTGACGAAACAGCCGGTGATTGTTTGGCTTCAACCGCTTGATTCAGGGAGGATTCTTCTCAACCTCTTGATATGCCAAGATTTTGCCCTGATTCCTTCATTTCAAATTTATTCTGAATTAAATCAGAATTTAGTGGGCTTTTGGGCTTGTTTCTCTTTCTTTCTTTTAGCACTTGGGCCTACATTTAACAAAGAAAAAGAAAACTTATTAATAGGATTTATTAGCTAAAAAGTATGGTAAGGTGACAATGTAAATGCAATATATGTGACTAATCACACCCCCAAACTTATCTTTTGCTCGCCCTCGAGCAAAACATCAGACTAATTCTAATCAATTATTAGACCACTTTCGCAGGTCACTCGATTGCACTGAGCATGTGCAACAAGCGTTAAACCTCTAGGTTACCCCTAGAGGATGAGTTTTGTCTCGTGAGGGTTTTCAGTGGATTGCACCCACAAAATCCATAAAGAAAAAAGAAAAGAAAAAAATTAGTATTTTGAAAAGCATTTTTTTTAAAGGAGAAAATATTTGAAGTATATTTGTAAGGCTTTAAGTATCTATAAGTTATAGGAATATCAAATTTTTCATTCCTAAACTTAGTCTCTATTCAACATGTCATTAATCAAAGTAAGGAGTCAAATTGCTTTTCTCATCTAGTCTATTAATTTACCCTGAGTCGTATGCACCATCGTGACTGTGAAGTTGACTAAGGTTCTTTAACATTAACTCCTATGCCTTATTTATTTTTGGTAGAATTTATTCCTCAATTTCATTAGGCTTTCTAATCTGCCCATGTAACGAGCCTTCAGTCGGTGACACCCAAACCGGATAGTTTTAGGGCACCAGGGGAGAAAATACCCCTAAGGACTTAAACACTCGAGCAGATAAGGCCACGAAACCAAGGTTTTTATTTATAAGATGTACCCCTTTTAGGCGTGAATACTTATGCTTCATGAGGCATAAATACCCAGCTTAATCAGAGGATTTATGTACACATTTTTTTTCAAACTTATCTAATTATCTTTTGCATAAATACTAAGGCTTGCTTAAGCCAAAGCACCTAGCTAATCAATAATTAGACTTGTTTTTTTTTCTTTTTCATAATATAATTTTTTATAAGACATAAGAGTCTCTGTTTTTAAACCCTAAGTGTGTAAGTGTATTTAGTGTGCATATGTCATCAAGGTAAATATCAAGACTAAATTACTTTCACAAATTTTCTTCCTGACCCTAAAAATCAAACAAGTTATCTTATTTTGACCAAGTGTAAGAAATCCTAATTATGATTCTCCTATTCCTTAAAATTGACTTAATTTCTTACAAAAATATATCAAAATATTGTTCTACCCCTTTTAAAAAAAAATTTCTTTTTTATATTTATATATTTTATCTTTTTATTTTTTAATATATCAGTCATGTTAGAACCCTCCCCCACACTTATCTCATGCATTGTCCCCAATGTATGAAAGAAATGTATAAATGCATGAAATAAAATGGAAAGGAGGAAAGTTACCGATACACTGGTCAAAAAGACCCATTGCCGTTTCATTTACCGGCACCGATTCCAAGAAAGGTTTAAAGCGTTGACCATTTACCTTAAAGTCATTTCCATTCTTGGTGTCACTGATCACAACTGCACCGTGTGGAAACACGGTTTTTACAACGAATGGCCTAGTCCATCTTAATTTCAATTTTCCTAGAAAAAGATGAAGCCTAGAATTATAGAGTAAGACTTTTTGTCCAGGGACAAAGGTTTTTCTTATGATGTGCTTATCATGGAAAATCTTAACTCTATCTTTAGTGATCCTAGCATTTTCATAGGCCTCATTTCTCAATTCCTCTAACTCAGAAATTTGTAATTTCCGAAGGTCACCGGCCTTAGTCAAGTCGAAATTCAACTGCTTGATTGCCCATAAGGCTCGGTGCTCTAACTTAACGGGCAAGTGACAAGATTTGCCATAGACTAACCTATAAGGAGACATTCCTAGAATCGTCTTGAAAGCGGTCCTGTAGGCCCATAGAGCATCTACAAGTTTGATGGAATAATCTTTTCGGTTTTGGTTCACAGTTTTCTCCAAGATAAGCTTGACTTGTCTATTGAAAACCTCAACTTGCCCACTGGTTTGAGGATGATAAGATGTGAACGACTTGTGAGTTATGGCATACTTTCGCATAAGAGCTTCAAAAGATCTATTGTAAAAGTGAGTGCCATTATCACTGATGATCGCACGAGGGGTTCCAAAGCGTGAAAAAATGTTCTCTTTCAAAAACTTTATGACAAATTTGTTATCATTAGTTTTACAAGGAATGGCTTCTACCCACTTGGACACATAATCCACAGCAACCAATATGTATTGGTTTCCAAATGAATTAGTAAATGGACCCATAAAGTCGATGCCCCAAACATCAAAGAGTTCTATTTCTAGAATTGGGCTGAGGGGCATCATATTTCATTTTGAAATCCTTCCTACCATTGGCATCTAGGGCACGTCTTGGAAAATTCATAAGCATCCTTAAACAAAGTGGGCCAATAAAACCCGCTTTGTAGCACTTTTTCAGCAGTCTTGCGGGGACCAAAGTGTCCACCGCATGCAAGTTCGTGACAAAAAGATAGAACACTCTTAACCTCCTCATCGGGAATGCATCTCCTAATAATTTGGTCAGAACAGTACTTGAAAAAATATGGTTCCTCCCAAAAGAAATACCGGACTTGGGATAAGAACCGGTATACATCATTTTTGGACCAATGAGACGAAGTTTGGTTTGTGACTAAGTAATTTACTGTATTAGCAAACCAAGGTACCCTAGAGATAGCTAAGAGATATTCATCAGGAAATTCCTCATTTATGGGTAATTCGTTGCATGGAGAATTAGGGATCCGCGAGAGATGGTCAGCAATGACATTTTCTACGCCTTTTTTTATTTCGAATCTCAAGATCGAATTCTTGAAGAAGGAGGATCCAACGAATGAGTCGGGCCTTGGCATCCTTCTTCATCATGAGGTACCCAAGCGCAGAATGATCGGTGAAAATGGTGATTTTGGACCCTAGAAGGTAGGGACGAAATTTCTCTAAGGCAAACACTACTGCCAAGAATTCCTTCTCAGTAGTAGTGTAGTTCAGTTGAGCATCGTTGAGAGTCCTACTAGAGTAGTAAATCACATGCTGCTTGTTATCAGTGCGTTATCCTAAGACAGCGCTTATGGCAAAATCGGAAGCATCGCACATGATTTCGAACAGCTTAGACCAATCCGGTGCAGATATGATTGGTGCAGAAATAAGCTCTCTCTTAAGCTTCTCCCAAGAGTTTATGCATTCAGCATCGAAAGTGAAGGACACATCCTTAGCTAATAGATTAGTCAAGGGCCTAGCAATTTTGCTAAAATCCTTGATAAATCTTCAGTAGAAACTAGCGTATCCTAAGAAGGATCTAATGTCCTTAACGCATTTGGGCATGGAAAGCTTAGCAATAACCTCGATTTTGGCTCTATCCACTTCAATTCCTTTCTTGGAGATTTCATGACCAAGACAATTCCATGTTTTATCATGAAGTGGCATTTCTCCAGTTCAGTGTCAGATTTTTCTCGGCACAACGTTAGAGGACGAGTTCTAAATGGTGGAGACATTGAGTGAAAGAATCTCCGTAGATGGAGAAATCATCCATAAAGATCTCTAAGAATCGTTCTACCATATCAGAGAAAAGACTCAACATGCAACGTTGAAACGTTGCTGGGGCATTGCATAAGCCGAAGGGCATTCGACGATAAGCAAATGTCCCAGATGGACATGTAAACGTAGTCTTTTCTTGGTCCTCAGGAGCGATAGGGATCTGGTTATACCCCGAGTAACCGTCCAAGAAACAGTAATACTTGTGACCCGCCAAACGTTCAAGCATTTGATCAATGAAGGGAAGTGAAAAATGGTCCTTACGAGTTGCAGCATTAAGCTTCCTACAGTCGATGCAAACTCGGATCTTCATGGGAAGTCGAGTTTGAACCAACTCTTTGTTCTCATTTTTCACTACGGTGAAACCGGATTTCTTTGGAACCGCGTGGACAGGACTGACCCATTGGCTATCAGAAATGGGATAAATTATCCCATTGTCTAAGAGTTTTATGATTTCAGTATGAACAGCCTCTTGCATTATAGTGTTTAACCTACGTTGCGGGTCTCTTTTAGGTGTAGCGTCTTCATTGAGATGAATGCGATGTTGGACTTAATCCCTTGATATCAGTCATAGTCCACCCAATGGCTTCCCTATATTTTCTTAAAATTGCTTTAAGATCTTCTTCTTCCCCGTCATTTAAATGGAAGGCTATGGTGACAGGAAAGGTCTCTTGTTCGCATAGATAGGCGTACTTGAGATGCGCGGGTAAGGCTTTCAATTCTAAGGAAGAGGAAGGCTCACTGGAAGGACTAGTCAAATCTGTTGGCTCTATTATTGGTGAATAGGGTTCGAGGCCCAATTCACAATAGAATCTATCACCTGATCAAGATTAAAGTCGTCAGAATCTAACCCGAAGTCACATTCTGTTTCTAATTTCAATTCTTCCCCATGTTCACTTGTCAAGTTCTCAATTAGGTTGACTTAAAATGTTTGGTCCTCGATATCGCGGGGTTGTTTTCCTAAATTGAAGACATTGACTTCTCTAGTCATGTCCCCAAAAGTTAACCTCATAGACCCATTCCTACAATTGATGATGGCATTAGCAGTAGCAAGAAATGGTCGCCCTAGGATGACAGGAGTTTGAGCCCTATGATTGGAGTTGGACACAGGTTGTGTCTCCAGAACTATGAAATCGACAGGGTAAATGAACTCTCCTACCCGGATTAGGACATCATTAATCTCCCCTTTTGAAACTTTTACAGAACGGTCAGCCAGTTGGATGGTGACTCGAGTTGGACTAAGATCGCCCAACCCGAGTTGTTGATAAACTGAGAATGAAAGCAAGTTGATACTTGCCCCCAAGTCAAGAAGTGCACGACTAATCTCGGCTTGTCCTATTGTGCAGGCAATGGTGGGACTACCTGGATCCTTGTACTTGACAGGGATCGGACCCGATAGTAGCTCACTAATGTTAGTGGCTAAGAAGACCTTTTTTGGTACATTAGTCTTTCTCTTCTTGGTGCACATATCCTTAAGAAACTTAGCATAGGAAGGGACTTGTTGGATGGCATCAAGAAGTGGCACATTTATTTCACTTGGTTAAATATCTCAATTATCTTATCCATGTGTGGGTTTTGCTTGTTGGTTTTTAGCCTATTAGGAAATGGTACTATAGGCTGGTGCACCTGGCTGGCTGACTTATCTTTTTCAGATTCGTCAGAATTGGAAGGTTATGGATTAGATGAGGTGGATGCTTGATTGTGGTTGTACTGAATGGGATTGGTTGGTGTTGACACTTGATTATCAGCTCTCTTTTCTGACCTCAATGTATGAACAGCATTACATTGATTCAATGAATGATCCTCAGCCAAAATGAGCTTGTTGAGAATTCTTCGGATTGGTTATTGGCTGACTAGGCAGGGTACCCTTCTGTCTCTCATTCTGTGGAGTGCTAGTTGACTCATTTGAACCTCTAACCTCTGGATAGTTTGCATGAGAGAATCTTGGTTTTTCATATATCTTTCCATGTTTCTTTCAAAGTCAGTCATTCTCCTTTCTAGTTGAGGATTCCGGAAGGAGGATTGTGGAGCTTGGTGGGAAAGTTATGTTAATAGTTCTAAAAGTTAGGTGGATGGTTGGGAGAATTATTATGAAAATTGGCGAAGTTGGGTTGATGATTGGAAGAATTATTACCATGATGGAAGTGGCTAGCATGATTTGATCGTGAATGGTCAGAGTTATTTTGGCTCCATGAGAAATTAGGGTGATTTCTCTAGCCAGGATTATATGTTGGTGCGTAAGGATATTGTTCGGCCTTGAAAAGGCCGCATTCATCGGTTCATGGTAGGGTTGCTGAGCCTGAAACACAGGGCACTCCTCGAACACATGATTCATGGCTTGACAGTAAGTGCAGCTCGGAGTTAGAAATTGATTTGGGCTGACTTAATTGACTGGACTTGGTTCCTTCGTTTCTAGAGCTTCCAGTCTTCTAGCTAGGTTAGCTAACTTAGCCTCATTAGTGATGGATGATTTGATAGAATGGAGACCACCTTTTGGAGAGATGGAGTTAGGATTCCTAGAGGTCTCACTAGTGGGTTCCAATTGGATGGTCTTCTCAGCTAGATTTTCATACAAATCTCATCCTTCATTTTCATCCTTCGGCAAGAAACCCCCTTGGCACATACTTTCTAAGAGGGTTTTGGTGGAATAATCTAAACCGTCATAAAGAATTTGGCATTGTCGCTATTTCTCTATTCCATGATGTGGACATTGGAACAAGGAGGTCTTAAAGCGTTCAAAGTACCTCCAGAACGGTTCACTAGGTTCTTGCTTGAATTGCATGATCGTCTTCCTAATGAGAGCGGTTTTATGAATTGGATAGAATTTCTTCAAGAAGACCTTGATGAAACCATCCCAAGATGTGATAGAACCGGCCGCTAAGCTGTAGAGCCACTTCTTTGCTAGGTCCTTAAGTGCGAAAGGGACAAATCTCAACCTAATAACATCATCTACAAGGTGTGGGATTTTCATCATTAGACATACTTCCTCAAATTCTCTTATGAAGAAGTAGGCATCTTCGGACTCTAAGCCATGAAACTTGGGGAGAGTGTGTTGATGAATTGAGGGTTGAGCTAAAAATTGTATTCACAAACCGATGGAAGTAGAATGCAAGATGGAAGTGAGGTTCTAATGGGGTAGAACCTATCCTGCAGTGATGTTGATTGAGCCATTACGGATCTGGTTTTGGTTCAAACTTGGGTAGTGATGTGTTTCTAGTCAACCTAGATGAATTAGGGTCTCTCGACCACACTTGCATACACAAACACAATCACAATCACAAACAAGTTTACCAACAGTCAACAATAGTAATCAACCAAGCCTAGTCTAAGGTAACCTTGACCTAGACAACTCCTAACTGGTTGATAGTCCACATGAGGTAGAATGTAGATTCTGACCACAATCTAATCAGCCAGGTCAGGGCAAGATTGGTGGGAGGTTATCCGTCAAAGACGTTCCTTAATTAAGTAACCACCAATCTTTAGGCTTTCGGCCCTCAATCCCTTCCTAGACACTAATCTGGCAGGAGTCAATTTCCAACACCTTCCCTCTTTAGGATAATCTCCTAGTGAGTTCGAGATGTCCCTAAGGCTAACGTCTATCAGATTTTACTTAGGCTTAGGTTGTGCGTGCTTGGAATTTGATTTTTAGGCCAAGGAAGGGTGATTAAATCCCCACCTTATCTTGTTGTTGGGTGTTGCCCTTAAAATCAATTTTGTTCAAGTGTACGAGATAAATAAGATTCACTCAAAGCGATATAAATCAACCAAGAGATGAGTCCTATTCTGAATGCAATGCGTACGTACCTTACTCCAGCACTCTTCAACAGTAAAGTAAATGAATTGAAAAGACTCGTGCCTAAAATGCAAACGTCTAATTAATTTTTTAAACTTTTCAACAAGTGTTTTACTGTTGGCTTAAAATAGGGATGGTGGATAGCAGAAATAGCACAAATATAACATACAAAAACTTAAATTTTTGCGAGCAATATGTCCTGCAAAAAAAGAGTTTTTAGTAGTCCAATGAATTTTTCAGTTTTTACAACGCAATTTCTTGAAATTCTGTTTTCTACTTTCGAGAGTAGGGGCACAGAATTTGCAAGTCTTCTCTTGCAAAGCTTGAATGCTAGATCTGAATCTTCAAATCCCTGAAACAACACACAAAACTTGTTAAAAAACAACTACACCATTCCCCTCCGGCAACGGCGCCAAAAATTGATTGCTAAAACGAAAGAACAATCAAAGAGTTTAAGAATTTACTGTGTAGCTTGTGGCCAACGGGTCGTGTCCACGAGGAGGAATGCGATAGAAGCTTTTCAGTGAATCGTTTAAAAATAAAGAATTGTATTCATTTTTTTAATGGAAAAGAGATGGAAAAAAGGAGATGATTAAAAGAGAAATTGCAACTTTAGAAAAGGCTTTGGAGAAGGTGTTTTAAAAAAGCTTGAAAATTATTTTGTTGATTATAATAAGGAAGAAAATCTAGGCTCACTATCTCACTACTCAATTGTTCATTCCTCTAGTAAAATCTTAAGTGCCTCGAAGTGATCATAGGCAAAACTTAAAGTTGATTTTTAGAAAGTTCGAAGTAAAGCACATAAGATAGTTGGAAGAGTTCACTCTTTTCTTTGAAAAATTGTTTAGAATTGAATATTAAATCATCAAGCGCGAAGAAGCAAGAATGATGTAAAAACAGTTCAAGAAACGTTCATGAAAGAAGTGAGAGTTTAACAATCCAACCCATCCTCATGTGCCTTCAAGAACACTTTCAAAAAGAAAGGCTTTAAGTCAGGCATGCAAATGATTCATTGGGTCTTTTTCTTTAAAAACAGAAGAGAAGAAGAACTAGAGAGAGTTACAACAGTGAGCCCAGAAAACCGTTTTTGTTACTCATGGAAAACGAAGAAGAAAGCAAAGAAATAATGCAAGCCATACCGTACTACAAGTGGAAGAAAAAGCGGCTCGACTCTTGTATTGATGTCACTTCAATCTTCAAGTACAGCACTCAATTCCTCTCTCTCACAAGTTTTGATACTGGACTACAAATTAAAAACAAGAATACAACTTTAGTGCTAGCTAACAAAGAACCTAAATCCTTAGAAAATAAACACACATTCTAATCCTAGTCTTCGCTCCATTTTGCTTTGCTGAAACCAGTATTTATAGGGAAAAACCAAAAGGGGAGGATCCCGGGAAGATTGGGGGAGCAAACGCTCCCCAAACAGAGTCCAACAAGCCGCGAAAATGCGGCTAGGGCTGCGTTTCCGCGGCCCTGGTGAGGCCATATGGCCATACCCAGTTGGCTGGCTCTCCTAGTTTGGTAAATATCCCGTATCTTCTTCTGGTTTTCTTGTTTCTGCTCCAAAAGTTGACGAAACAGCCTATGATTGTTTGACTTCAACCGCTTGATTCAGGGAGGATTCTTCTCAACCTCTTGATATGCCAAGATTTTGCTCTGATTCCTACATTTCGAATTTATTCTGAATTAAATCAGAATTTGGTGGGCTTTTGGGCTTGTTTCTCTTTTCTTTCTTTTAGCACTTGGGCCTACATTTAACAAAGAAAAAGAAGACTTATTAATAGGATTTATTAGCTAAAAAGTATGGTGAGGTGACAATGTAAATGCAATATATGTGACTAATCATATCTGATATTTGAACAAGATCTTAGTTGGTGTTTAGCTTCAACAAAAGATTTAAAGTCAAAGTTTTGGATCTAGCACGTGTTGATTCAAGAGCTCGCGCATCAAGATTGCGTCAAGTACTCAAGAGGAGTCTAACTCATTGGATTAAGGTTTGGACCGAGTCAAGAAGAAGAAGAAGACCTTCCAAGAGAAGATTTTCAAGAAGACTTGTGTCATATTTGTAAGTGTCAAGATTTTATTTTTAGATAAAATGTAAAGGATAGATTAGTTGGTGGATTGCTCAAGTTCATATACACTAACACACAAGATTTATATGTGTTTTCATAAAAGAGATTTCATTTTGAAAAATACCGGTTTAATTTTTAAGCTTCAAAATATACATGTGTTTTATCAAAACTCATTTTAGAGCTTAATGCCAAGAACATAGATATTTCATCATATATGCGTAGTGGATCATATCCATACACACTAAGTTTCAAACGTGTTTATAATATCTTATTTTTGTATTTGGAAAAGTTTTGAAAAAATCATTTTGAAAAATACAGGTTTTAGTTTAAAGTAAAACTTCTATATTACAAAAATAGTTCAAAATATTTGTAATGTTTTTTTATTTTTACTCAAAAATGTTTGTATATCAAAGTATATCAATAAACTTATTTTTTTAGAATTTATGAGAATTTATGGGATTTTATTGAAGGAAAAAGACCAAGTTTTAAATCCTTAAAAACCTGTGTTCTGGCCTTCTGCCGGTCGATCGCACGGTCGACCGAGCCATAGGTCGGTCGACCGGGCGGTCGATCGACATGCATAAACGTGCACGGCCTTGTTTGGCTAGAGGGCGGTCAACCGTCAGAGAGCTCTGCTCTCTGAATCTGGCCCCGGTCGACTGGGCGGTCGACCGACAGAGAGCTCCTGCTCTCTATATCTAGGCCTCGGTCGATCGGCCGGTCGACCGATGGCACAACGGTCAAAAATCTGACCGTTGGCCGGTCGATCGGGCAGTCGACCAACGCAACATCAGCTGCTGAGTTGGCCTCCAATGGCCATATTTTGGGAGCCTATAAATAGGGCTTCCCTTGGACTATTTTTAATAAGATTTGAAGAGAGATTTTGGGCTAGTTTTTCCTACCTATCTTAGTAGTTTTCTTCACATATTTTAGAGCCAATATTTCCAAATCAAAAGGAGAGTTTATCAAGAGTTTTCAAAAGTGATTTCTTGAGTTTTTCACAATCAAATCAATCCTTGTTTTCTCACACATACTTGAGCTTTTCATTGATATCTATCTATAGGAGAGTTATTGTGAGAGTGTTTTTAGGTGATCAAAGTGTTTAGATCACCAAGTGTTCTACTTTGTATTTGAGGAGGCGGACTTGCGGGTTCGCGTTGTTTCGAGTTCTAGTGAGAGCTCAGTGTAGATCTGCGGCCTCGACAAGCTAGTGTGCTTGCGGTGTGTAGTTCTTGTGGGAAGAAGAGAGAGACTAGTGAGTCCAAGAAGTTTTAGTGTAAACTCGTTATAGGTGTTACGGTACCGAGTGATCCAGTGTGATCGATTCTAGTGAAAATCCTTCATAGTATTGAAGGCGGGGACGCAGAGCAAGGGTGCTCGAACCTCGAAACAAATCTTCCGTGTTTGCGATTGCTCTCTCTATCTCTCACTTATGTTTATATCTTACATGCTCTTATTATTCATATTCATTACTTGCTTGATATACTTGTGCTTATATTGATATATGCTTAGGGATTATTTGCTCACACTTGTATTCAACCAAGAGAGCCATAGCGACACCTCAACTCTTATCTAGAGGAATCTTGAGGAGATAGTCCAGAGCCCTTCACTGGGAATTCGGCTACACTCTTGTGTTATACTTGGTGCGTTTAGCTTAATAGTTTTTAGTTTGTATAAATAGTTTTAATTTCGCATTAATTCATCATTAGATTAGCTAGTCACCTATTCACCCCCTCTAGGTGATTTCAGTGTTTACTCATGATTTTAGTTTCATGAGCTTATGTGTGCTTCATAGATTTTTGAGTGTCAATTTCGTGTAGTTAGCCCGTTTTCATAGGATACATACATGTTTTATTTTTTGTTTAAAGAATTTCGCACTAGTTTTCAAAATTACCTTAAGACTAGTTTTTTATTCTTCAATTGTTAGAATTTTCAACCTACACTATATTATTTTCAAAAATTTATTTTTAAAAACTTCAACCTTATAAGGGCGGTTGTTGGGTGATCATGCCTTGTATGCTCATAATCGCTATCTTTTAAACTTTTGCATGATAGGGTGGATGCTTTGAGTTATACATGATTCTCATGATATTTTATTTTGTATACTCATGTTTTTCTATATATGTATGCACCATATTTCAATTGCTCTGATCATACATACATATATATGATTTCTTATTTTAGATTAAAAATGTCTATACATATTGTTTTATAGCAAAAAATGTTTTATGCTAAGCTTGATTTAGTTCTAAATATTAATTGGCATCTTTTACAAGCTTATGCATTTGTTTTATTGGTATTTCAAAAAGGGGGAGCTCCTATTTGTTTATTAATATATGCTATCAATTGGTATTTTGCCCCTTTGTTGATGATTGACAAAAAGGGGGCAAAAAAATTAGTTTATATATGCATGTTTTTAGTTTTATACATATATTTTATTTTGTTTTGATATCTAGTTTTTAATATCATGTTTTTGTTTTGGTATATTGATATCTAGCTAGCAATTATATTGATATACTTTTTATTTTGCATCTACCTAGCGAATTATAATGAATATATATCTTTATCATTTGGTACGTAGAGCTAACATTGTATATTCATATGATTGTTATGTTTGGTATCAACATGCGCGTACATTGAATATTTAATTGTTTATTTGCTATGCATGAGTTAAGGGGAGCTTCTATGAAGCTTATCTTTAATTCATGCATATATAACCTCATAAGTTTTATCATCATCCAAAAGGGAAGATTGTTGGCTCGAAGGCCTTTCACCCTAGTTTTGATGATGACTAACTTATGAAGTTATGTTACTAATGATCTTGACCTATGTAGTTTCAGATATTCAATCAAGATCATTATGAAATCACCTAGAGGGGGTGAATAGGTGACTAGCTAATATAATGGTCAATAATGCGGAATTAAAACTATTTATGCAAAATAAAAATTCTCAAGTACAACACACCAAGTATAACCTAAGAGTGTAGCCGAATTCCCCGTGAAGGGCTCTGGACTATCTTCTCAAGATTCCTCTAGATAAGAGTCGAGGTGCCGCTTTGGCTCTCTTGGTTGAATACAAGTGTGAGCAAACAATCTCCAAGCATATAACAATTAAGCACAGAGTATATCAAGCATATAAAGATAAAGACAATATGAGCATGCAAGATATAAAGACAAGTAAGAGATAGAGAGAGAGCAATCGCAAACATGGAAGAATTGTTTCGAGGTTCGAGCACACTTGCTCTACGTCCCCGCCTTCAACACTATGAAGGATTTCCACTAAAATCGATCCCACCGATCACTCGGTGCCACAACACCTACAAGGAGTTCTCACTAGAACTGTTGGACTCTCTAGTCCCTTCACTCTTTCCCCCAAGAACAAACACACTCAAGCACGCAAGCTTGCCGAGGCCACACCTCTACAAAGAGTTCTCACTAGAACTCGAAACACCGTGAACCCGCAAGTCCGCCTCCTCAAAACAAATGAAGAACAATTTGGTGATCACAACACTTTGATCACCTAAAATCCTCTCACAACAAAGATCCCTATAGGATAATATAGCAATGGATAGCTCAAGTATGTGTGTGAGAAAACTAGGATTGATTTTGTGGAGGAAAACTCAAGAAATCACTTTTAAAACACTCTTGATAAACTTCCTTTTGAATTGAAAATATTTGCTCTCAAATAGTGGAGAAAACTTCTGAAATAGATGGGAAATATTAGCTTTAAAACTCTCCAAAAATCTTGTCTCAAACAGCCCAAGGGAAGCCCGATTTATAGGTTTCTCAAAAACTAGCCGTTGCAGGCCAAATCAGTAGTCTAGTCTGTTGTAGGTCGACCGGCCAACGGTCAGATTTTTGACCGTTGAGCTAGTGGTCGACCGGTCCGGTCGACCGTGGCCTGGATACAGAGAGCAGAGCTCTCTGCCAGTCGATCGCCCGGTCGACCGGGACCATTTCCAGAGAGCAGAACTCTCTAGTGGTTGACCGGGTCGGTCGACAGGCCCTCTAGCCAAACAAGGCGTGCACGTTTGTGCACGTCGGTCGACCGACTCCTGGCCTGGTTGACCGGGTTGGTCGACCAGCAGAAGCCTAAACAGTATTTTTTAGGGATTGAAAACTTGATAATTTTCCTTTGATAAAATCCCAAAAATCCACAAAAATAAGTTCAGTATTATACTTTGATAAACAAACATGTTTGAGTAAAAATCAAAACATGTTACAAACATTTTGAACTATTTTTGTAATTTAAAAATTTTGGCTTAAAACAAAATCTGTATTTTTTCAAATATATTTTTCCAAAACTTATTTTTCCAAAACTTCTCCAAATACAAAAACAAGATATTTTAAACTCTTTTAAGGCTTAGTGTGTATGGATATGATCCACTACACATGAATGATGAAATATCTAGTTTTTGATAATTAAACACTAAAATGGTTTTGGTTAAAACATATGTATACTTGAAGTTCAAAAACCAAACCGGCATTTTTCCAAAATGAAAACTCTTTTGTATTTTTTCAAAATGAAATTTTTTTGTAAAAACTCATCTAAATCTTGTGTGTGAGTGTATATAATATACTTGAGCAATCCACTAACTATTCTATCCTTTACATTTTATCTAAAAATAAAATCTTAATAAAAATAAACCTAGACACAAGTCTTCTCTTGAAGTCTTCTCTTGAAGTCTTCACTTGAAGTCTTCTTCTCCGTCTTGACTTGGTCTAAACTTTGATTCAAAGAGCTAGACTCCTCTTGAGTACTTGATGTGATCTTGATGCACAAGCTCTTGAATCAACACGTGCTAGCTCCAAAACTTGACTTTATATCCTTTGTTGAAGCTAAACACCTACTAAGATCTTGATCACAAATCTGAGACTAAATAAACACAAGATCATTAGTACTATAACTACATGAGTAATCATCATCAAAACTAGAGTGATGGGCCTTTGGGCCAACAATCTCCCCCTTTTTGATGATGACAAAACTCATGGAGTTATATATGCATGGATTAAAGTAAAGCTTCAAAGAAGCTCCCCCTTAACTCATGCATAACAATAAACAAATAGATATGGCAATAAAGCACGTAAAACTAAACAAACATTTATGCAAACATAAGGAGATAAACATGCTAAAACTCATCAAATTCTTCTCTCCCTTTTTGCAAAACAAAACAATATGCATAAACAAA
This sequence comes from Agave tequilana, assembly GCA_038442645.1. Lineage (NCBI taxonomy): Eukaryota > Viridiplantae > Streptophyta > Magnoliopsida > Asparagales > Asparagaceae > Agave > Agave tequilana. The sequence continues at coordinate 89,616 of JAVJIF010010175.1, read as the reverse complement.
AATTATTCTCCCCCTTTATGTATAAAATAAGGAAAACATGTATATATACTAAAATACTTTTCCCCCTTTTTATCAATCATCAACAAAGGGATTAAAGTAAACACAAAACAATGTTCTCCCCTTTTTTGTCAAAAATAAGAATCAACAAAGGGGTGAAATCAACTCAACCAATAAAGAGATATATGCAATATACATTCATGAAGAGAGAGACGTGAAGTTAGCTCCCCTACATACATGCATTATATGAAGAAGGGATGACAAGCCCTAACTCACATAACGCATAATATGCAATGCATAAGAGGAGATGTGAAGCTCCCCCCTACACACGTGTATCGCATAAAGAAGAGTTGTCAAGCTCCTCAAAATAAGATGCACTCAACATGAATTTATATGTCGAAGAGATGTTAAGCTCCCCTTGCATATAGGCAATATATATCAAAACAATTTTTTTGATAATTAATTAAAATAAATTTTGAAATTTACTCAAGGTAATAAAACACATTTTGAGATACCTTTATAAGTAAGCAAAATTTTAAGATACCAATTTGAACTAAAACATATCAAAACATTTTTAACATTCCAATTGTAACTAAACAATACAAATTTGAATTTTTCAACAAATCAAATTGAGATATCACAAGATTTTGAAATACATGAAATTGAAGCATTTTTATATATTGCCTAGTGAAATCGAAACATTTTACCAATTGAAATTGAAACATTTTACCAATTGAAATACATGATAAATTTTTGATACTAATAGATATTGAAATCGAAATACTTGCGCATTTTGTATACAAATGAAAGAAAATATTTTATATTTTGATATTAATAGAAATATATGGTAAATTTTTTATACCATTTAGGTAAAACATATTGATACCAAATAAAATTTAAACCCAATTGGAAATTGAAACATATTGATACCAATTGAAGTATATTGAAGTATATTGTAAATTTTGATATCAATAAGAACACTAATGAAAATAATGCATAAGCTTGTTAAAATACCAATTGAGATACCAATTGAAAATCAAGATTTGAATTAAGCTTAGCATAAACATACTTTGTGCTTTAAATATATAAATATCTTATAAATCAAGCACAATAAACCATATATATGTATGAAAATGAAAATACCAATAGAAATTGATATTATTTGAAATTTAAAGCATACAATTATAGAAAACCAAATATGAATATACAAAATATATCAATTGTGATACCAATTGAAGTTATGATGTGAAATTAGTGTATAACTCTTAAAAATTCACCCTTTTCATGCACAATATAAAAGATTTTCAATAAGGCATGCAAGGCATGGTCGCCAATCCGTCCGCTCATTAAAGGGGTTGGTAGGGGTTTTAAAAATAGGAGTTTAAAAATATTTTAGTATTGAAAATACTACCGAATGAAGAACACAAAACTAGTTTAAAAGTAATTTTAAAAAAAAACTAGTTAAAGATCCTTCAAACATGAAATCAAATCATATGAGTGATTGTAACACAATATTGCATATTTTACCACATAATCTCCATGCATATTACAAATAAATACATGATTTTTACTCATCTTCTCTACATATTTGCAGGTACACACTTAATGAAGAGATAGCCCATTAATCACTTTAATTAGCAATAATTAAAGTGATTAAATCAAGATTAAGATAAGCCCCAAGATTTCAAATCAGATTCTAGAGAGATCCGCGCAACAAACGAAGAATCCAGAAGGTCCACGTGGCCAAACAAACTCGTAACAACCCATAACAGAAAGTGGTTGCGCAACGGCCACCGTTATGCCGCGCCTTGCGCGCCCCTGGCGGCAAATCTGGGGCCGTTGAGCCCCAGATTTTGCGCCAACAGACTGGGTTCTGGATCCTTCTCCTGGGGGCTATAAATACCTGCACCTGGCCTGCGAGCAGAGACTGAACAGCAAGAGGAGGAGATTAGAGATTAGTTGCATGTATTAGGTTTTCTTTATGTTGTAGTCCTCCTTCCTCTTCTTCCCTAGATTTCATTGCAAGAGAGAGATTGTAAGAGAGAGAGAGCTTGTACTATCAAGGAGTGACAACTTGAAGCAATACAAGGATTGATCCATTCTCTTCAATTCTACTCGAGCTTGATTCTAGTTTACTTGCTTTCTTTACTTGCTTTCTTTACTTGCTTTCTTTTTACTTCATGTTTTGCTTTGTTTTTGTTATGGCTTGTAGCTAACTCTTTCTCCATGTACTAGCTAACCACTAGCCTTGCCATCTTCACCAACTCATGGGTGATCGCTTTACTTCATCTTGCAAGTTGGATGGTCTTCTCTTCTCCGACGAGTTAAACCACCCGTCATCATAGTGAGAAAGTAATTAGATCAACACGCAAGACGAAACCTACGCCGATGGAGTGACAACATGAGGCACGCCTTCACTATCACGGAGTTCGGTAAGCTTTGGTAAGGTAGCAAGGTAAGCTAGTCATGGTTTGTTTCTTTCCATTTCTTGATCTCTTTTCAACTTTCCACATGAACGATTCTTCCACTTCTTGCATTTCTTGTTCCGTGTTTATTCATTCTTTTGAGCAAAGAAGACACTTCGTTTACTCTTCTCACCACGATTCGTAACGCTTCCATCGCTAGCTCTCCCTGAGGTTCGACACGGTATAGCTCTATACTATATCGGAGACAAGAAAAGGTTGTATTGAACTTTATACATACATAGCACCGAGGTAAATTTTAAACAACATTTACATACACCTTTCCCGTCTCAATCAAATTTTTGGCGCCGTTGCCGGGGAGAGCAACGGATTTTCTTTAAAGTGAGAAACTAAACGAATTTTCTTCTCTGTTGCAGGTATAGGTTGAAGATACAGCAAATCTTGCATTGCAGAAACATATAAGCGGACCTGGGCCTCTGCTCTCGAAAGCAGAGACCAGGATCCCTCTGACTTGCCGCGTTCTGCCGCGCGGGCGCGGCAAGGAGGAGTTGACTTCTAACCATTTTTCTGCAGGGTCTCTTGCTCTGCAAAATACAGCTTCTGCAACACTTAAATTCTTGTTTGCTTCACCATATATCTGCTAAATTAATCAACAGTAAAAAATTGGTTGTTAACGTTAAAAATTGTTTAGACACTTGCATCTCTAGGCACGTGTCTTTTCAATTCTTTACTTTTACTGTTGAAGAGTGCTGGAGGCAAGGTACGTTTCGCATTGCATATAGACTAGGAATCATCTCTTGCTTGATTTTCATGCTTTGAGTGAATCTTAGTGATATTTCTTGTACACTTGCACAATTCAATTTAAGGGCATACCCGTAAATAAGATAAGGTGGGGGAGTTCATTACCCTTTCCTTAGCCCGAAAACCACAATCCCAAGCACTCACTAACCCAAGCCTAATTTAATAAAAAAATAGACGTTGGCCCTAGGGACATCTCGGACTCATTTAGGAGATTATCCTAAGGGGGAAAAGTGTTAGAATTTAACTCTTGCAAAATCAGTGTCTAGGAAAGGGGTTGAGGGCCGAAAGCCCGAAGGGTGGTGGTTACTTAATTAAGGAACGTCTCTGACGGAAAACCTCCCACCAACCTTACCCTTCCCTGGCTGATTAGCTTGTGGTTAGAGTCTGCACTAAACCTCCCGTGGACAGTCTATCAGTTAGGAGTCGTCTAGGTCTAAGTCTACCCTAACTTAGGTTAGAATTTTTTTCTTTTGTTTGTTTGTTTTTGTTTGTGATTGTGTGATATGGCATTCAACAATTCTTTCAATAATAATCCATATTTCACACCGACTTTATATTAGGATAATTCCAACCCGGTGTTTTACAATATGCAACAACCAAATACACCGGGTTGGCCTTATCCGAATCAATATGACCCATACCCCCCATCTAACAATTATAATGTCCAAAATAATTTCAACTCTTCATCGAGTCATTGGGGATTCCAGTCCCCCGAGTCAAATTCTCAAATTCCTTGTCCACCATATTCACCTTGTCCACAATATTCATTTCCCGAGTCCACTTCATATACTCCTTTTTCTGAACCACCATTTGAAGAAAAATCTGAGTTACAAAGGAGTATAGAAGCCATTTACAGAGAGTCGAGCAACAACTTCAAAAACCATTTGTCTCTCCAATTCCACAGTATTTTCAAGAGTCTTACTCAGTTCCACCTTTTCCTAATGGACAACCACTTGTCAAGGAAACGAGTAAAGATTTCTTGTGTGAGTCCACTCTTCCATCATCACACATTTGTGACTCACACTATTCACAAAATTTTCAATTTCAAGATTCCTATACTCCCATTCTAGAGCAGCCATCTGTAGACCTATCACATCTAGAAAAGAGTATAGACATCTTGCAAGAGTCTTTCTTACAATATCAAATAACACGTGCCGAGTCTTTCAATAGTGTGAAAGAACAATTGGATAACCTTCTTAGGAAAGAGGAAACTCTATCCTATCAACATTTGACTAATCCAGTTATACCACACTCTATTGATATGACTCAAGACTCTTGTCATCTTGGAAATCCTGATTCAATTTCAGCACACTCACCTAAACTTGTCCAAACTTCAAATCCTATTGACATTTTGGCAAGTTTTTCATTTCCTAAAATTGAACTTGTCCAAACGTCAAATCCCATTGACATTTTGGCAAGTTTTCCTTTTTCTGAAATTGAACTCAAACATGAATATGATCCTGAACTTCCATTTGATGATTCAATTTTCCTTCCTGATTCAATTATGACTCCGGTGTCTTCACATGATTTCACTTCATTTCCCGAGTCAGTATTGGATCCAGTGCCAATCCATTTTGAAATTGAATCACCAATCTTTGATGATCATAGTGAACTTGACCAATTCCATACTTTTGAAAGTCCCATTGATAAATTGGCAAGTTCACATTTTTGTGGAATTGAACTACATGAGGAATATGATCTTAAACCCCAACTTCGTGATTCAATCCTTTTTCCTGATTCAATAATGACTCCAGTATCTTTACCTGACTTTAATCCTTTTCCGGAGTCGACATTGGATCCTTTCCCAATTCACAATGAAGTTGAATCACCCATCTTTAAGGATCATGTTAAACTTGACCAATTATACCTTTTTGAAGATCCTATTGACAAATTGGCAAGTTCTCCATTTTGTGGAATTGAACTCAATGAGAATGTGAATTTGACCCTCAAGTTTGTGATTTAGTTCAAATACCTGAATCATTAATGACTCCTGTTTTGTTACCCAATTTGAGTAATATTTTAGAGTCAGTTTTGATTCCCAACCCTCCTGAACTTGAATCACTAATCTTAGATAGTCACATTCCATCATGGGAAACTGAATGTGGACTTGAGCTTCATTTTCTTGACTTGGACCCAGTTCCTGAATCCATTCCGACTCCTGAACCTTTACTTGACTTCATTCACTTCCATGAGTTGGTGTTCCTTTCCGAGTCCAAGTCAACCGTTCTATCATTCCATATTCCATTCTGGGACAAGGTAGTTGATGAATTTAACTCAGAAATTATTTTAAAAATTTGGAAATTAGATGGGGTCATGAACATAATAAAAATCATCCATGCACACATCATTCTTGTGGGTCATATTATTGAGATTTTTGGTGGGTTCCTGAAAACCCAAAGAAAAAATTGATTGGGCCATGTTTCGTGGACCAATCAGACCACCACCGGAACCACCACCTTAAGGTAATTTTTTCCTTCCCTCTTCATTTTTGTTTCATGCATACATATATCATGATGCATTGAGGACAATGCATGAAATAAGTGTGGGGGAGGGTTTACTAACATAGAGTTTTTTTTTTAGATCTTCTTTCTTTTACACTTCTTTTAGAAAATAAAAAAAATATAATAAAAATAAAAAAAAATAAAAACTTTTTGAAATAAGAGACAAAGTTTTGTTCTATTTTTAAGAAAATTAAGATGTATCTTAGAAATTAAGAAAGCCTTAATTATGACATCTTAAACATAGTTGAAGTAATAGATCTTGTTTAAAATTATAGGCTAAGTAAGAAAAATTGGTGAGATATTTTTATCTTGAATTTTTTTTGCCTTAGATAATATGCATTTTACACTTACACATTTCTTGGGATGGAAACAAAGACCAAAATGCCATAAAAATAAAAGAAAAAAAAAAGAAAAAAAAATATATATATAATAAAACATCACCTATTAAGCTGGGAAATTATGCCTCAAGAAGCATGATTACTCACGCCTAACGGTGATCTCACTTATTAAGCTGGATAATTGTGCCTCAAGAAGCATGATTATTCACGCCTAACGGTGATTAAGAATAATCCCCTTTAGTTTCGTGGCCTTTTCTACTTGAGACCTTAAACCCGAGGGATGTTTTCTCGTCTGGTGTCCTAAGACCGTCTGGTTTGGGAGTCATCGGTTAAAGGCTCGCTACAAGGGTAGACTAGAAAGCCTAAACTAAGGGAAGAAAAAAGCAGAAAAAGAAAAATATATATATATATAAATAAATAAATGGCTTGATGGTTAGAGTTGAAATCCCAGAAATCATCACTTACACGGTGTGCATACTATCTAGGTTTTATGAAAGATAAAATATTCAATCCAATTTTGAATTCTTACCTTAATTGAAAACAAGATCTTGCATGGAGACAAGTTTAAGGAAGAATGATTATAGGTGGACTTATGACCTAGGATCACTTATATTTTTGCAAAAATAGTTCGTAAACATGTCTCTTGTTCAAAATGCGTTTTCAAAACACTAACATTTGTCTTCTTTCTTTATGGATTTTGTGGTGTAATCCGCTGAAAACCCTCAGGAGACAACACTCCTCCTCTAGGGTAACCTAGAGGTTTAACGGCTTGTTGCACATGCTCAGTGCAATCGCGTCACCTGCGAAAGTGGTGTAATAAATTGGTAGTTAGGATTTTCTTTTCTTTTCTTTGTTTTGCTCGGGACGAGCAAAAGAATAAGTGTGGGGGTGTGATTGTAACACAATATTGCATATTTTACCACATAATCTCCATGCATATTACAAATAAATACATGATTTTTACTCATCTTCTCTACATATTTGCAGGTACACACTTAATGAAGAGATAGCCCATTAATCACTTTAATTAGCAATAATTAAAGTGATTAAATCAAGATTAAGATAAGCCCCAAGATTTCAAATCAGATTCTAGAGAGATCCGCGCAACAAACGAAGAATCCAGAAGGTCCACGTGGCCAAACAAACTCGTAACAACCCACAACAGAAAGTGGTTGCGCAACGGCCACCGTTATGCCGCGCCTTGCCGCGCCCTGGCGGCAAATCTGGGGCCGTTGAGCCCCAGATTTTGCGCCAACAGACTGGGTTCTGGATCCTTCTCCTGGGGCTATAAATACCTGCACCTGGCCTGCGAGCAGAGACTGAACAGCAAGAGGAGGAGATTAGAGATTAGTTGCATGTATTAGGTTTTCTTTATGTTGTAGTCCTCCTTCCTCTTCTTCCCTAGATTTCATTGCAAGAGAGAGATTGTAAGAGAGAGAGAGAGAGCTTGTACTATCAAGGAGTGAAAACTTGAAGCAATACAAGGATTGATCCAGTCTCTTCAATTCTACTCGAGCTTGATTCTAGTTTACTTGCTTTCTTTACTTGCTTTCTTTACTTGCTTTCTTTTTACTTCATGTTTTGCTTTGTTTTTGTTATGGCTTGTAGCTAACTCTTTCTCCATGTACTAGCTAACCACTAGCCTTGCCATCTTCACCAACTCATGGGTGATCGCTTTACTTCATCTTGCAAGTTGGATGGTCTTCTCTTCTCCGACGAGTTAAACCACCCGTCATCATAGTGAGAAAGTAATTAGATCAACACGCAAGACGAAACCTACGCCGATGGAGTGACAACATGAGGCACGCCTTCACTATCACGGAGTTCGGTAAGCTTTGGTAAGGTAGCAAGGTAAGCTAGTCATGGTTTGTTTCTTTCCATTTCTTGATCTCTTTTCAACTTTCCACATGAACGATTCTTCCACTCTTGCATTTCTTGCTCCGTGTTTTATTCATTCTTTTGAGCAAAGAAGACACTTCGTTTACTCTTCTCACTACGATTCGTAACGCTTCCATCGCTAGCTCTCCCTGAGGTTCGACACGGTATAGCTCTATACTATATCGGAGATAAGAAAAGGTTGTATTGAACTTTATACATACATAGCACCGAGGTAAATTTTAAACAACATTTACATACACCTTTCCCGTCTCAATCAATGAGTCCATGAAGCATGCTAAAAACATAAGAATTGACACTCAAAATCTATAAGGCTCAAATATCTCATGAAAACAATGTCATGAGTAAACAAATGAAATGTGAGTGTACCATAATCATGTGAGTAGCATTTTCATGAAACAAAGCAATAAAGCTCAAAAACATCAAATATGTGAAAAAACATAAAAAAATCATAAAGATTTTATTTTTCATTTAAAAACAATCTTCAAGGTATATGTATGATTTATCCAAAGCTAACAATATGCATACATATCCCAAACATAAAAAGAGTCCATAATAATATTTGCATGAAGGCAAGTAACTCAAGGGGCATACATGCATATTTATTAGTTTTGAACAAAAATAGCATATACATGAAGTAAAATATGTAAATAGACAAAACAAGTGTAAATGAGAAAATCATCAAAACTAGGCTATACATGTACATGTAGTGAGTACAAATGAGCAATGAAGTGCAAACATATATAAATCAAATTGTTGCTCACTACTTGTACAAGTATATATACAAGTTTTTACAAAAACTACATCTAAACAAGTATTTACCATATGAAGCACAATACATGATTATAAAAACAAAACATGCTAAAATCATACAAGTATATTTATTAAAGCATGTAAACAAAAGGAGTTTAGAGATAGTTACCAAATCATAAAAACTATACTCCAAATCCCCAAAACATGGTGGTTATCCCACCAAACCTCGTTGATAGCGATGCATCAAATGTATGTCCATCTAGTCCATGCATCTACCACCAAGGCACCAAATCTCACGTCATGTGAGAGCCCGCACCTACATCAAATACAAAAGGTGAGAACTTTGGTACCCATTTTCTTTTGGGTCCATGAGGGTTAGCATTGTAAGGAACCCAAACATTCTTGTTAGCAAAATTTGAAGAATTTATTCTATCATAACAAAATTTTGTTAAATGGCCTTTGCGGCCACAATGTGTACACTTGTACACTCTACTATGCACATGTGAATGAGTATGATCATGACGTGCAAAATGTGCATAAGCATGTTGTGGGTGATGTGCATGAATATGTGGAACTTGTTTCTTTGAAAATAAGGTTTTCAATCTTTTATGGTTAAATGCACATTTGCTCAAAATTGAGCTCAAACAATCTATTTTATTTTTCAAAATTTAACTTCATTTTTATCAATAGTTGTGGCATGAAAAGTATGATCAACAATCTTTTTCTTTTTAGAAATATTAACCTTTTCTTTTTCAACAATTTTCTTTTTAAAGAGTTATTTTCATTGAAAGCAATCACCTTTTTTTTTCCACCAAAATAATTTTATTTTTCAATGAAGTATTTCCTTCACAAAGATCATTCAATTTAGAAAGCAAGGAAACATTTTCATTTTTCAAACTTTCATTTTCTTTTGAAAAACATTCCAATTTATTTTGTAAAGAATCTTTTTCATTTAACATGGCATCAAATTTATTTTTCATTTTCTTATTGTCCTTTTAAGCAATTCATATTTTTCAAGGAGTTGTTGATAAAAAGATGCAAGTTCATCATATGGCATATCAATATCCTCTTCTAGCTCGATTCAGTGTTTACCTCAAGGGGTATTCCTTTGAACCATGTAGCATACGTTAGAAGCTTCACTTCCAACATCCGAGTCATTCCCCGCATAATATTGTTCTTGTTCGCCAAGGGAGACAATGATGTTCCATACTAAAAAAGCTGAATCAATATTAGAAACCCTAGATAAATATTCATCATTTAGGGTTGACTTTAAAGCATGAATGGCTTTTGAGTTAGCCTCAATATACTTGCTATTACTAACTGAAAAAAACACGTAGAGGGGGGGTGAATAGGTGTAAGTGCTAATCTAGTGAACTAAATGCGCTAAATGCGGAAGCTAATGCAAATCTTGCACAAACTTTATACAATCAACAAGTGTAGCCGAATTCCCCGTGAAGGGCTCTGGACTAACTCGTCTTGATTCCCCTTGAATGGGTTGAGGTGCTATGTGAAGCTCTTGTTGATTAAGTACAAGTGAGGCACACACAAACAACCAAGCATATAAGATGATATATCAATATGAATCAATGCAAGGCAACACAAATGCAAGCAAGTATAATATGAATGATGAATGATGCTTTGCACAAATGAATGAGAGAGAGTTTAGAGTCAAGTGGATCAAACGCAAATACAATGATATGTTTCGAGGTTCGAGCACCTTACTCTACATCCCCGCCTACACCACCGTGTAGGATTTTCAATCCACTAAAACGTCCACCGAGGACTCCCACCGAGGGAACCTTCACCGAGAAGGATTTGTTACAACACAAGGAGTACCGAACTCCTCTCTCAAACAACCACCTCACAACCGAGGGGTAGGCCCGTAGCCAATACAACCAACAACACCTCTACCGAAGAGGGTTTACAACCAAACTCCACCTCTCACTAGAGGGAGCAAACAACAACCCAATTACACAACCTCAACCTCTACCAAAGAGGGAGCAACCAAGAAATCAAGGGTTTACAATAGGTGGTCTCTTTCAACCACAAACCTCTTTCCTTTTTCTTTTTTCACAAAACAAGATCCTAAATAGATTAGGATAGAAGATATAGCTCAAGTGTGAAAATCAAGGTGTTTTTGGAAACAAGCAACAAAGAAAATACTTGGGAAAACTCTTGTAAAAGATAGAGAATGAAAACCAATATAAATATCCCAAATTCCTATTTTCTTTGATTTTCCAAAAACCCAAAACAAGAGAGATGAAATCTTTTTGGCTCAAAAACTCTTTTGAAAACTAGTTTAAATACTAAACAAACTCTGAAAATTTTCTTGTCAAAAGTCTTGTCAAAACAGCCCAAGAGATGGGGTATTTATACCTCCATCAGAAAACTAGCCGTTAGGCTGATGTGGCAGCCTGACAGGCTGACGGTCGACCGGCCCGGTCGACCGCCAACGGTCAGAAATGTGACCGTTGGGCAACCACGGTCGACTGGCCCGGTCGACCCAAACAAACAGAGAGCACTGCTCTCAGCCCGGTCGACCGTCCGGGTCGACCGTCCCAGAGGTGCCAAACGTGCACAGATCTGTGCACGTCGGTCGACCGGCCCGGTCGACCGACTTCAGCCCAAGTCGACTAATAAACTGACTTAGTCGACTGGTTGAAGCCTGGAACAGAAAACTAGGTCAGAAAAATAGTTTTAAAATATTTTGAAAAATCTTTTAACACTTCTAAAAATCAACAAAACTTGTTTTAATATTTTGTATTGAAACACAAACATGTGATAAAAATTTCAAGACATATATCAATCATATCAATTCATTTTTGAGTCTTGCAAATTTTATCAAAAACAAAACTTGTATTTTTATCAAACTTGATTTTTCCAAAACATGAATAGGATAGTCAAAATAAGTTTGTTTAAGAAGTTTAAGCATGCATGTATAAATAGAAACCATCTACTATACATATAAACAAATTAAACTTGTTTTGATCTATTATTCATGAAAACCGAATCCAAAACATGAAACCTGTGTGTGTTGTGCACTTGAGCATATCAACTATACTAAGCTTTACAAATGGATCTAAACACACTATCTAAACTATGGATACCTAAGTCTTCTTGATGATCTTCATCTTCAAGTTGACTTGCTCCAAAACTCCATCCATGGGCTAGGCAATGTGTGATCTTAAAGCTTTGGCCCTGGAATCACTATGACAAGCTTCTAAACTCCTTGTTGAAGCTAATCACCAACTAATATCTTGATTAATGATCTGAAACTTAAACAACACAAGATTATTAGTAAACATAACTACATGAGTTAATCATCATCAAAACTAGGGTGGAAGGCCTTTGGGCCAACACTAACATATGAATCCTTAGTGGTAGCAAGATAAACATGAATACCTAGGCCATTGAGGTACATAGACATCTTAACCTTCCAAGTTTGGATATTAAGGATTGTCAAAAGAGGGAGGTGACATGAAATCCATGTGTGTGTACAAATATTGTGATTAGCTACAAATGAGGATCTTTAACTCAAGGTTGTTAGACCCAATCAAGAACACGTGGCTTTGATACCAATTGAAATCACCTAGAGGGAGGGTGAATAGGTGACTAGCTAATATAATGGTCAATTAATGCGGAATTAAAACTATTTATGCAAATTAAAAATTCTTAAATACAACACACCAAGTATAACCTAAGAGTGTAGCCGAATTCCCCGTGAAGGGCTCTGGACTATCTCCTCAAGATTCCTCTAGATAAGAGTTGAGGTGCCGCTTTAGCTCTCTTGGTTGAATACAAGTGTGAGCAAACAATCCCCAAGCATATAACAATTAAGCACACAGTATATCAAGCATATAAAGATAAAGATAATATGAGCATGCAAGATATAAAGACAAGTAAGAGATAGAGAGAGCAATCGCAAATACGGGAGAATTGTTTCGAGGTTCGAGCACACTTGCTCTACGTCCCCGCCTTCAACACTATGAAGGATTTTCACTAAAATCGATCCCACCGGATCACTCGGTGTCGCAACACCTATAAGGAGTTCCCACTAGAACTGTTGGACTCTCTAGTCCCTTCACTCGTTCCCCCAAGAACAAACACACTCAAGCACGCAAGCTTGCCGAGGCCACACCTTTACAAAGAGTTCTCACTAGAACTCGAAACACCGCGAACCCGCAAGTCCGCCTCCTCAAAACAAATGAAGAACAATTTGGTGATCACAACACTTTGATCACCTAAAATCCTCTCACAATAAAGATCCTTAGAGGATAATACAGCAATGGATAGCTCAAGTATGTGTGTGAAAAACTAAGATTGATTTTATGGAGGAAAACTCAAGAAATCACTTTTAAAACACTCTTGATAAACTTCCTTTTGAATTGAAAATATTTGCTCTCAAACTAGTGGAGAAAGCCTCTGAAATAGACGGAAAAAACTAGCTTTGAAACTCTTCAAAAATCTTATCTCAAACAGCCCAAGGGAAGCCCAATTTATAGGTTTCTCAAAAACTAGCCGTTGCAAGCCAGATCAGCAGTCTGGTCTACTATCGATCGACCGCTCGGTCGACCGGCCAACGGTCAGATTTCTGACCGTTGAGCCAGCGGTCGACCGGTCCGGTCGACCGGGGCCATTTCCAGAGAGCAGAACTCTCTAGTGGTCGACCGAGTCGGTCGACTGACCCTCCAGCCAAATAAGGCGGGCACGTTTGTGCATGTCGGTCGACCGACTCCTGGCTCGGTCGACCGGCAGAAGCCTAAATAGTATTTTTTAGGAATTGAAAACTTGGTATTTTTCCTTTGATAAAATCCCATAAATTCACAAAAAATTTACAAAAATAAGTTCAGTATTATACTTTGATAAACAAACATGTTTGAGTAAAAATCAAAACATGTTACAAACATTTTGAACTATTTTTGTAACTTAGAAATTTTGGCTTAAAACAAAATCTGTATTTTTCCAAATAGATTTTTTTCAAAACTTATTTTTCCAAAACTTCTCCAAATACAAAAACAAGATATTTTAAACTCTTTTAAGGCTTAGTGTGTATGGATATGATCCACTACACATGAATGATGAAATATCTAGTTTTTGATAATTAAACACTAAAATGGTTTTTGTTAAAACATATGTATACTTGAAGTTCAAAAACCAAACCGGTATTTTTCCAAAATGAAAACTCTTTTATATTTTTTCAAAATGAAAATTTTTTTATAAAAACTCATCTAAATCTTGTGTGTGAGTGTATATGATATACTTGAGCAATCCACTAACTATTCTATCCTTTACATTTTATCTAAAAATAAAATCTTAACAAAAACAAACCTAGACACAAGTCTTCTCTTGAAGTCTTCACTTGAAGTCTTCTTCTCCTTCTTGACTTGGTCCAAACTTTAATTAAAAGAGCTAGACTCCTCTTGAGTACTTGATGTGGTCTTGATGCACAAGCTCTTGAATCAACACGTGCTAGCTCCAAAACTTGACTTTAAATCTTTTGTTGAAGCTAAACACCTACTAAGATCTTGATCACAAATCTGAGACTAAATAAACACAAGATCATTAGTACTATAACTACATGAGTTAATCATCATCGAAACTAGAGTGATGAGCCTTTAGGCCAACACATTATTGGTGTTTAGGTTCTACAATGGACTCAAAATCTAGATTCGAAGCTACCACGTATTGATTCAAGAGTTCGAACGTCAAGATCACATCAAGTACTCGAGATGGAGTCAAGTTTTTTGGATCGAGTCGTCATGGAGAAAAAGATCGAGAAGAAGACTCTGGTTTAGGTTTGTTTAGTTGTTTTGTTTAGATTTTGTATAAGGATAGAATAGTTTTGAATTGCTCAAGTATATACACACACAAGTCTATATTTTTTGATTGTCGTTTTAATTGTTTTGTTTTAAAAAGTTCATGTGTTTTTCGTTTTGATATATTAAGTAGACATCTTTCGGTTTCATGAATAGATTTCATCAAAACAAGTTTACATGATTTAATTGTGTATTGGATTTCATCCATATGCATTTATGTTTCATATGTTTAGATAACTTATTTTGATATATCTAGTTCATGTGTTTAAGTTTTATTTTTATCTAAACCTATTTTGGTATTTATTGTCAAAAACAAGTATATATCATCTACTATGTGTATTGAATTCTATCCATATACATTATGCTTCAAATGTGTTTCAATATCTTGTTTTTATATTTATACAAGTTTATAGAAAAATCAGATTTTCAATTCAAAGTTTGATTTTTGAAAAATACGATTTTTAGTTTAAGCTTCAATTTCTATACCTCAAAAATAGTTCACATGTTTGTAATATGTGTTAAGTTTTAATCACGCATATTTGTACTTCAAAGTAGTTCAATGAACTAATTTTTATGGATTTTATGAAAATTTTATGAGATTTAAAATGAATTTAAAAAGATCTTTAAAAAATCCTAAAATTTGATTCTAGGGCTGCTTGCGGTCGACCGAAGGCAAGCTCGTTCGACCGAGCAGTCGACGTGCACACATGCACAGTCCACAGGATCGGTCGACCGACTAGCGTAATCCAACTGTCTGTTAGGTGCCAGTCGACCGACAGAGAGGAATCCTCTTTGTGCCTTGGGGACGGTCGACCGGTCAACTGGCAACCCTAACATTCAGAAATTTGACTGTTGACCGGTCGACCGGTCGACCGACAACCCCAGCGGTCAAACCGACAGGCCAATCTCGCCTGGTTCTGAGCCCCAACGACTAGTTTCTGAAGAGGCTATAAAAGGGGATTTTTGGGACTGATTTTTACAATGATTTTATAAGAGAAATTTTACCAGTTTCTAATGCTTTCTTGCCAATCTTCTAAAGAATTTTAAAACAAGTTTTTGAGCTTCAAATCTATATCTTTATTTTGTTTCAAAGTTTTGAAAAAATCAAAGAAAAACAAGTTTTGAAAAATCTAGTTTTTAGCTTCATTTCTCTATCATTTCAAGAGTTTTCCTAAGAATTTTTCCTTTGTGTTTCTTTTTCAAAAACTTTATACACTCACATACTTGAGTTTTTCATTACAAATCTATCCTCTAGGATCTTGTATAGTGAGAGATGTTTTGTTTGTAATCTTTGTGACTACCAAGTATTATCTGTGATCTTTGTGATCACTAAGTTATATTTTCTCTTTACTTTGTGATTGGCTTTATGCCTCCCTCTTGTGTAGAGGTGTGTGAGAGAATTGAAGTTGTGTACTCCGAGAATTTAAGTGGTAATTCCTCTATGGAGGTCCTTTTGTGGAAGATCCTTTGTGGATAGTAAAAATCCTTCTGTGTGAAGGCGGGGAAGTAGAGCAGTGGCTCAAACCTCGAAACATATCCTTGTTTTGTGATTGGCTATCTTCCTTTATCTCTCAACTCTTTCTTTATATCTTGCATTACATTCTTGCTCATATTTATACATGCTTGATATAGTTTGTATGCTCATACTAGTATTCGACCAAGAGAGCATTGAAGCACCTCAACTCATAATTTAGAGGAATCGTGAGGAGAAGTTCCAGAGCCCTTCATGGGGAATTCAGACTCACACTTAGTTATACATTGTGTGTTATGAAAAAATTTTAATTTTGAATTATTTGTCATTAGATTAGAACTACATCTATTCACTCTCCCTCTAGGTATATTTTTTCAAGATGATCTTCGCCATTGGATGCTTGAAGAAAATCTTGATCAATCTTATTAGGAGTTGATCTCCTTGATCTAGAAGGATTCTATACCCTTTAATTTTTAGAAACAAATTTTCATTGAATAGAAATTGAATCCTATTCAAACTCCCCGTGAAAAGGAAACTCGCAATCGCTTGAAAAGAAAACTGTTTCACCTTGATTTGTTTCTTCAAGCTATTGTCTTTTCCAACTCAATTGGATTTTCTTGGACCATTATCTCCTCTTGAAAAACAAGGCAAAATCCTAACAATCTCCACCTTGACTTGCTTTTCAAGCTTTTAGTAAAACAACTTGAGATTTTAGATTACTACCTTAATTCTTTTCTTGATTGTAACCATGTCGTGAAGCCTTTAACCTTGCCCCCTCTCCCCGGGGTCTTTGGCGGATTCACCGCCATGCCTTGGGCCATCTCGGGCTTTACCCGAATGCACAATTTTTTAGCTGTCTTGCAACACTTAGACTCGTTGCAATTTTTCTTGAAGCTCCACCTCGAAGTGAGCTCCCTTCAAGCTTTTCATTGAAATTCCTTGACCTATTTTGTAACGCCCCGATCCTGCGGGTACGGAGACGTTACTGCAACGTATATACGCAGGTCAGAAATACCCTCACGTATATACGCTAAGCATCAGTACAGGCAAGAATCAGAGTACGGAAGCAAGTGGTGCATTATACATTCCAACACATGAGTACAATTGTTGGCCCAAAGGCCTTTCACCCTAGTTTTGATGATGATCAACTCATGAAGTTATATTTACTAATGATCTTGTGCTAGACAGATTCATGATCAAGATCTTAGTAGATGCAAAGCTCAACAAAGGTTAAAAGATCAAGATTTGGAGCTTGCATGTTGTGATCCAAGGAGCTTTGGATCAAGCTTGGACCAAGTCAAGATGATGTGAAGCTTCAAGTGAAGACTTCAAGAAGTTGAAGACTTGGGTCTAGGTATAGAATTTGTATTTTTTTGTTTTAGTAAAAATGTAAAGGATAGATAGTTGGTGGATTGCTCAAGTTATATCACACACACACACTCTTGATAGAACTCTTGATTTAATTGATTTCATAAAAGATTTTTATGTTTAGAAAAGAATTTTTATTTAGAAAAAGATTTTTTCTTTGAGACAAAATATTTGTTGGTTTTTGGTATTTCTATCATGTATATTCTTTAACCAAAACCAAGTTGTATACTAGATTTCAAAAACATAGATATTGATTGTGGAGTGGATCATATCCATACACACTATGCTTTTAAATGGACTCAAATATCTTGTTTTTGTATTTGATAAAGGTTTGGAAAAACATTTCATGGAAAATTAGGTTTTTATCAAAAGAATCTTTACCAAGTATTTTACCTTGTTAGTAGTATGACACATGCTCATACTCTATGATTTTTCAAGACCAAAACATTTTTATCCAAGACCCAAAACCAAATCCAAATTTTCCAGGTCCTGGAAGTTCTGATTTTTCAGAATTTCTCAGTGACCGGTCGACCGGCAGTCGACCGGCACTCGACCGACATGCACAATTTTTTGTGCATGTGCGTATCAGTCGACCGGAGTCGACCGATACTCGACCGACCCAAACCTGTTGCTCTCTGGAAAATGCCAGTCGACCGGATCGGTCGACCGACAGTTCATTCCAGAAGAGCGGTCGACTCACCAGTCGACCGGTGGCTGCAACGGTCAGAAAAATGACCGTTGGCCGGTCGACCGGCGGTCGACCGCCAGCTCTGACAGAACCCCAACGGCTCTATTTTTCTGAAGCCTATAAATTGGGATTTTGTCATCTGTTTTGAGGTTAACATTTAGGAGACTTCTTGAGCAGTTTTTCAGATACTTTTAGAAGAGTTTTCTCCACAAAATAGAGTGCTAATACTTCCAATCAAAAGGGAGTTTTTATCAAGAGAGTGTTAAGTGATTCTTTGAGTTTTTCACCATAGTCTTTCCTTGCTTTTCTCACACCACACTTGAGCTTTCCATTGCTAGATATTCCTATAGGTGTGTTGTAGTGAGAGTGCTCTTTAGGTGATCAAGTGTTGTGATCATCAAAGAGATCTTTTCTTTGTATTTGAGGAAACGGGCAAGTGTGCTCGTTGTTGGTGGTTGGAGTTCGGTTGTGAACTCTTGGTGGTAGAGGTACGGCCTCGGCGAGTCGGTGGACTTGCGTGTGTACGGGACTTGGGAGTCCGAGGGTTTGTAGGTGTACGGCACCGAGGAGAGATCGGTGGGATCTTACATAGTGGAAATCCTTCGTGTGTCGAAGGCGGGGATGTAGAGCAAGTGTGCTCGAACCTCGAAACAAACCCTTTGTGTTTGCGATTGCTTACTCTTCCCTCTCTCTCTCTTTGTCTCTATTTTATATCTTGCATTCAATTTATTGTGTTCATCCTATATATGCATGATATATTCCCTTGTGCTCATAATTGATATACATACTTGCTTGGGATTGTTGTTAACACTAGTATTCAACCAAGAGAGCCAACGCGGCACCTCAACCCATTCAAGGGGAATCTAGAGGAGCTTGTCCAGAGCCTCGCAAGGGGAATTCGGCAACACTCTTGAGTTATACATAAGTGTTTAATTAAAAGAAATTTTAATTTGGTCAACTTAGTTTTAATTCCGCATTATTTGTTCTCAAGTGACCATTAGATTAGCCATCACCTATTCACCCCCCCTCTAGGTGATCCTTCAATTGGTATCAGAGCTAGTGCTCTTGATAAGGGTCTAACAACCTAAGAGTTAAAGATCCTACATTTGGGCTAATCACAATATTTGTTATACACACACACCTCACCATGGACTTTATGTCACCACCCACCTTTGATATTCTTAACATCCACATTTGGAAAGTTAAGATGTCATTATTCCTCAAAGCCCTAGGTTATAATGTATATCTTGCCACTACTAATAATGCTTATTGTATAGATGGTAAGAATCTTGAGGCTAATACAAAAGCCCTACATGCTTTAAAGAGCACCCTAAATGATGATTATTTATGTAGGGTTGCTAATATTGATATGGCTTTTGTAGTATGGAACACCCTCATCTCCCTTGGCGAAAATGAACAATACTATGCGGGGAGCGATTCGGATGTTGGAAGCGACACCTCCAACAAGTGCTACATGGTCCAAGGGGATGACCCCCTTGAGGTAAATTCCGAATCCGATGATGAGAACATGTCATATGATGAGCTCACTACCTTTTGTCATCTTATACTTGAAAAATATGACATGCTTAAAAGGAATAATAAAAACTTGAAAAAGGAAATTGCTTGCATGCATGTAGAACATGACTCTTTTAGAGATAACATTGCATGCTTAGAAAAAGATAACAATATTTTGAAAAAGAAATTTGATTGCATGCATGTAGAAAATGATTCCTTGAAAAATAAACTTGCATGTTTAGAAAAAGAAAAAGAAGATTTGAAAAATGAGAATGTTTCCTTATTTTCTAAATTGAGTATTTTGTGTGAAGGAAACAATACTTTGAAAGAAAAGATTGACTTGGTGGAAAAACAAAAGGAAAATATCTTTCAAGAAAATATTACTTTGAAAAGAAAATTTATTGAAAAAGAAAAAGATTTTGTTGCTAAGAAGAAAAAGAAAAATGATTCTTCATCTCATCATGCTTTTCATGCCACTACTAATGAGATTAAGAACTTGAAAAATAAAATGAATAATTTGAGTTCAACTTTGAACTCTTGTGCATTTAAACATACTAGATTGGAGTCCATGTTTCCCAAGAAACAAACTCTACATGCTCATGCACATACACATCATGCTCATGCTTATGATGCACAACACGATCACAATCACACTCATAAGCATCATGCTAAGGTGTACATTTGTACATATTGTGGCCGAAAAGGCCATCTAGCAAAATATTGTTTTGATAAGAAACCATATCTATATTTTGCTAAGTATAATAAATTTTGGGTTCCTTACAACAATGCTAACCCCAAAGGACCCAAGAAAACATGGGTACCAAAACCCCACCCTTTGATTTTGATATAGGTGGAGGCTCTCACAAAACGTGAGAGGATTGGTGCCTTGGTAGCCAATGCAATGGACATGATGGACAAACATTGGGATGCATTGCTATCAAGGAATTTTGGTGGGTCAACCACCATGCTAGGAGCTTTGGAGTTGGTAACAAATTCTAAACTCCTATTTTATTTATGTACATACTTTTATGTTCATGCTATTTTCTTATGTCATATTCATAGCATGTTCATGATTTTGTTTTAAGATTTTGTGTGCTTTATGTGGTAGTTACATGCTTAGATGTAGATTTGTCAAACTTGTATGTATACATATACAAATAGTGAATTACAATTGACTCTTAAATAATTTGAACTTCATGCTCACTTGTATCCACTTTATGCATATGTATAATCTAGTTTTGATAATTCTCATATATACATGTTTTGCCAATTTTTGTGATTTACTTCATGTATATGGGTGCTTAATTCAAATCTAATAAATATACATGTATACCCGTGAGTCTCTTGCCTTCATGCAAACATTTAATAGACTCTTTTAATATTTGGGATATGTATGCATATTGTTGGATTTGTATAATTCATACATATACCATGTAAATTTTTTTTTGATTTGTTTTGATACAAATGATTTTTATGTGTTGGTTGATAAAAATTTAGTCATGATTTGATTTGGGCTTCTATGACTATTTTCATGTAGATACTATTTACATGACCTTTGAACACTCATCTTTAAGAAAACATATAATTTGGAGCTTTATGGAATATGAGTGCTTGAACTTTTGTGTATTTAGTATTATTCATGAAATACATATGATTTCATATTTATGAAGGATCTTTAACTAGTTTGTCAAAAATCTATTTAAACTAGTTATCTATTCTTCAAGATTTGCACATGATCCTATTTTTGATTTTATGGATAAATTCTTTTATATTCTCAAAATTTATTTGATGCTTCATGATTTGAATATTAGTTTGAATGTTAACCTTTATCAACACTAGGATTTATACTTGTACATATTATGGGCTACAAATAAATCTATTTATATTTGTGCTTGAATGCCTATTTGAACCCATTAGATGTGCTTGTATTGCTTAGTTTTGATGATCATTACATTCTTAAACTTGTATTCCCAATTGGATTTATGTTTTGATCATGTGATTTCATTTCATGTATAAGTTTCTTTTGCCAAAACATTAAAATATACATGGATAACCTTTGAGTCATTTGCTTTTCATGCAAATCTATTTATGAGGACTCAATTGTATTTTGGGGATATGTATGTATACTTAATGTCTTGTCAAAACATACATATGCTATGAAATATAATTTTGATGATTTTCATATATTAAAATTTGTGATGATTTTCGTATTTTCAAAATTTATGATTTTAAGGAATATTGAGTTTTATTGCTAATTTTCATGATACCATGTTTCACATAACACTATCACACTCACTTCTTTTTGATATGGACTTTATGGATAGAGTGCTTTTTAGTGCCTTGTGTTTCATTGATCTTTCATGAAAAACTTTTTAACTTATTCCTTGATGGAAGGATCTCGTACTAGTTCTTAAAACAAGTTCATTTAACTAGTTCGAATTCTTCATATGGTAGATTATATGATGTATACACTTATGCTTACTTTTCAATTGGTATCATTGGATATTTTCAATAGGTATCAATTTGACTCTTGTTGTATATACTCATATTTTGTTCTTTCATATATGTATGTATCTACTTCAATTGATATACTCTTTTCATACATATATATGATTTGTACTTGTGCTTTAGCTAAATTGACTCTTATATTTTTAAGCACATAGATTGTTGATGCTAAGCTTAATTAGACTTCAAATTGGTATTTCATAATAAGCTTGTGCATTGTTTCATAATAAGCTTAATTAGACTTCAAATAAGCTTGTGCATTGTGTTTTGATATTGGTATCAAAAATTCAAAATTTGTTGTTACTAAGAAAAAGTTAAAATTTTGTTTTGATAAAAAAAAAAAAGGAGAAATTCAAAATTTTGAATTGTATTGTCTATATGCAAGGAGAGCTTAACATCTCTTCCATATGTAGGTTCATGTTGAGTATATTATAAATTGAGGAGCTTGACAACTCTTCTTTATATGATATACGTGTGTAGGGGGAGCTTCACATCTCCTCTTATGCATGACATATTATACGTTATGTGAATTAGGGCTTGTCATCCCTCTTTCATGTAATGTATATGTGTCGGGAAGCTAACTTAACGTCTTCCTCTTCATGAATTTATATCGCATATAAATTTTATTGATTGATTTGTATTTACCCCTCCTTGATCTCTTTGTTTTTAACAAAAAGGGAGAGAAAAATTTGTTTGATGTATTTTTCTTTGAACCCTTTGTTGATGATTGACAAAAAGGGGGAGAAGAATTTGTGATTTTATATGCATGATTTCATGAGTTCCTTACTTAAGGGGGAGAAAGATTTTGACTTGTGCTTTTACTCATGCATACCAAATAAAAAAATAATATAAAAGTTTGAGAAAAAGATTTGTGCATTTTTGTGCATTCATTTGCATACATATTTATGTGCTTCATTGAATATCTATTGCTTATTTATTATGCATGAGTTAAGGGGGAGCTTCTTTGAAGCTTTACTTTAATCCATGCATATATAACTCCATGAGTTTTGTCATCATCAAAAAGGGGGAGATTGTTGGCCCAAAGGCCTTTCACCCTAGTTTTGATGATGATCAACTCATGAAGTTATATTTACTAATGATCTTGTGCTAGACAGATTCATGATCAAGATCTTAGTAGATGCAAAGCTCAACAAAGGTTAAAAGATCAAGATTTGGAGCTTGCATGTTGTGATCCAAGGAGCTTTGGATCAAGCTTGGACCAAGTCAAGATGATGTGAAGCTTCAAGTGAAGACTTCAAGAAGTTGAAGACTTGGGTCTAGGTATAGAATTTGTATTTTTTGTTTTAGTAAAAATGTAAAGGATAGATAGTTGGTGGATTGCTCAAGTTATATCACACACACACACTCTTGATAGAACTCTTGATTTAATTGATTTCATAAAAGATTTTTATGTTTAGAAAAGAATTTTTATTTAGAAAAAGATTTTTTCTTTGAGACAAAATATTTGTTGGTTTTTGGTATTTCTATCATGTATATTCTTTAACCAAAACCAAGTTGTATACTAGATTTCAAAAACATAGATATTGATTGTGGAGTGGATCATATCCATACACACTATGCTTTTAAATGGACTCAAATATCTTGTTTTTGTATTTGATAAAGGTTTGGAAAAACATTTCATGGAAAATTAGGTTTTTATCAAAAGAATCTTTACCAAGTATTTTACCTTGTTAGTAGTATGACACATGCTCATACTCTATGATTTTTCAAGACCAAAACATTTTTATCCAAGACCCAAAACCAAATCCAAATTTTCCAGGTCCTGGAAGTTCTGATTTTTCAGAATTTCTCAGTGACCGGTCGACCGGCAGTCGACCGGCACTCGACCGACATGCACAATTTTTTGTGCATGTGCGTATCAGTCGACCGGAGTCGACCGATACTCGACCGACCCAAACCTGTTGCTCTCTGGAAAATGCCAGTCGACCGGATCGGTCGACCGACAGTTCATTCCAGAAGAGCGGTCGACTCACCAGTCGACCGGTGGCTGCAACGGTCAGAAAAATGACCGTTGGCCGGTCGACCGGCGGTCGACCGCCAGCTCTGACAGAACCCCAACGGCTCTATTTTTCTGAAGCCTATAAATTGGGATTTTGTCATCTGTTTTGAGGTTAACATTTAGGAGACTTCTTGAGCAGTTTTTCAGATACTTTTAGAAGAGTTTTCTCCACAAAATAGAGTGCTAATACTTCCAATCAAAAGGGAGTTTTTATCAAGAGAGTGTTAAGTGATTCTTTGAGTTTTTCACCATAGTCTTTCCTTGCTTTTCTCACACCACACTTGAGCTTTCCATTGCTAGATATTCCTATAGGTGTGTTGTAGTGAGAGTGCTCTTTAGGTGATCAAGTGTTGTGATCATCAAAGAGATCTTTTCTTTGTATTTGAGGAAACGGGCAAGTGTGCTCGTTGTTGGTGGTTGGAGTTCGGTTGTGAACTCTTGGTGGTAGAGGTACGGCCTCGGCGAGTCGGTGGACTTGCGTGTGTACGGGACTTGGGAGTCCGAGGGTTTGTAGGTGTACGGCACCGAGGAGAGATCCGGTGGGATCTTACATAGTGGAAATCCTTCGTGTGTCGAAGGCGGGGATGTAGAGCAAGTGTGCTCGAACCTCGAAACAAACCCTTTGTGTTTGCGATTGCTTACTCTTCCCTCTCTCTCTCTTTGTCTCTATTTTATATCTTGCATTCAATTTATTGTGTTCATCCTATATATGCATGATATATTCCCTTGTGCTCATAATTGATATACATACTTGCTTGGGATTGTTGTTAACACTAGTATTCAACCAAGAGAGCCAACGCGGCACCTCAACCCATTCAAGGGGAATCTAGAGGAGCTTGTCCAGAGCCTCGCAAGGGGAATTCGGCAACACTCTTGAGTTATACATAAGTGTTTAATTAAAAGAAATTTTAATTTGGTCAACTTAGTTTTAATTCCGCATTATTTGTTCTCAAGTGACCATTAGATTAGCCATCACCTATTCACCCCCCCTCTAGGTGATCCTTCAACAATTACAAAGTTATAACCAGAGATGATCCAATATTACATGAATATTACATCACTGATATGCGCAATTGCGAGATTACAAAAAGATATACAAGTATGAATAGTACAAAAGGCACTCACGAGTGTACAAAGGGAAAACTCGAAAGGCACACAGGGGCCTGGAAGGATAGAGCTCTGAACGGTCTGCTGGAGATTCACGCTACCGCTACGCCACTTTGATCAGCAAC
Source organism: Agave tequilana (assembly GCA_038442645.1). Lineage (NCBI taxonomy): Eukaryota > Viridiplantae > Streptophyta > Magnoliopsida > Asparagales > Asparagaceae > Agave > Agave tequilana. The sequence goes on along the minus strand of JAVJIF010010175.1, from coordinate 64,292 downwards.
AGGGAGAATCCACACGCTCCAAGCTCCAGAACCTGGACATGAGGATTCAGAGGAGTCAGAACTCCCCAGGCGAGTGGTGAGGCAAAAGCCAGATGGCGTGCAAGGATAAGCACATGTGTATCGATAAAACCGAATCATAATCATGCATTGAAAACCGTGTCGTGAGCAGAAGCATGTAAGCACGTAGATGTATGACAGGTGATATCAAGTAGGAACTGCTCATGGAATAATAAGATAGGAGCAGAAGACTGATAGAATGGAACAGGGTTAAATAACAGGGAATGAGTAGCTAATATGATCATACTCATAAAGCCGAAAATCCGAAGTAAAATCCAGTACAAGCAAATATGGTAAGGCATATCACAGATTCATAGCTGACATCTTTTATAATTAGAGCCGTCTAAGTTGCAGGCTTCAGTATGCGTCCCATTCCACATACTTCTACTTACAACTTAAAGAGCATGTTATCATCTTGGCACTTTATTATTATTATTACTCGTCTTACCCTGATATCTAGATATGTGAACTAGCGTCCCAGCACACATATATCCATATCTGAGTAAAGCAAGGCTGTTATTGGAAACCAACGGGGGTATCAACGAACAATGTTTACAGTGTGTCCCGTACATGCTCGGGACCACGACCCAGGACGTTCCATCGCTGGTGTATGGAACCGGCCGCAAGGCCTACAGGAGGGTCTTATGGATGCCCTTATCATGATGGTACCAGGAAGGAGGGAGCCAGCACTCCCCTCGGTCCCCTGGAGGCCCTCAGGTCAGACCGGAAGTTTTAGTTGCACAACATGCCTAGTACCACTGTAAACACGAATACATATTGATAGCCGCAAGTTTCCCCTGACCCGATGCAAGTTGGTCCTTTTTATGATTCATTAGTTAATTATCAATTTACGGGAATAACAGGTGCAAGACATGATCAGGAGATCAGGAGTTCAGGTCACTGTATATAATACAGGATAACAGGTCACTGTACATAATACAGGATAACAGGACAGGATTCCCGTAAATGTGATAATCACAAGGTCAAGTATATCATGTCGGGCGTCAAGTGATAGCATGATAGAAGGATGATATTTGACAGGTGACCAATCATGGCAAGAGATTGATATTAGTCCGGTGGCAAGTCATGTCATAACAAGGGGTCTTGCCAAGTAGTAACATGTCTGGAGTCAGGTGATAACACATCAGTTGCCAGGTGATACAAATAGGAGTTAAATAGTAGCATGTAAATGACAGGTATGAAGTAATGGCATGGCAAGTGTTAACATATCAGGTAAATACATCGCATGTGATAGAGTAGTAGCTGAGCACAACCAAACGGAGCTAAGCAAGCTGGAGGCACAGATAGCAAGCAGTATTTAACACTGGAGCGTCTGACAAGATTACCGGGACAACTCGGCTTAAAGTGCGAGTAGAAAATCCGGCAGCATCTCGCCTAGACGAATCTAGTGGTAAAGCGCTGAACGCTGATCATGATAACCAGGCGGAGCTGAACAAGCTGGAGGCACAGGCAGCGAACAGGGTTTAGACACTAATACACTTGGCGAGGTTACCGGGACAACTTGTTTTAGAATACGAGCAGAAAGTCCGGTAACAACTGGCCTAGACGAATGTAGTGAATAAAGCGCTGAGCGCTAAGTATGCTCACCAGACGGAGCTGAGAAACCTGACGGTCCTAATCACCTCTCTTTCGAAATAGTGAGAGACCGGAGGCTGAAGGGTCCGAGTACGCTCGGGGTCTAAGCGCACTCACGGTGGCTACTAGCCATCCCAAGAGTGGGCAGAAACCCAGAGTCCAATCGACCACGAAGGGTTGGCCATGCATGGTATAAAGCAGCAAGTACATATAAACATGGAATAAAATACATGTCAACCCGACAAAGCGGGGAAACCCAAATGGAGGCGAGAGCGAGAACACTCGCCTAAATCACCCGAAATGCTGAAAGGTCTGAAATTCAGGGAACTCGCGCACGCGCCATAAAATATGATATAAATATTTAGAGAGAGAAAGTGAAGAGGAGAGAGAAAGAGTTAGAGAGAGAAAGAGAGAGAATTATAGAGAGAGAAGTATATGGGAAGAGAGAGTGCACAGGGAGACGCGGGTTTTGAAAGTGAGACGCGGGGGTCGCAGACGCGGGAATAGCAGACGCGGGAATAGCGTCGCGAGAATAGTAGACACGAAAATCACAGACGCAGGAATAGCAGACGCGGGAATAGCAAACGCGGGAATAGCAGACGCGGGAATAGCAGACGCGGGGTTCGCGTCGCATAGATCCCACAAACGCGAGGTCTGCGCTCAAGTCAGGACGCGAGGAGAACGTGGACGCGGACGTGGGTTCTGCGTCGCGTTAACACAAGAAGAATACAGACGCGGGCATGGGCTCTGCGTCGTATCAATACAGGAACGCGCGGATTGTGTTAAGGAATTGCCTAGACGCGGGGTTGAGATCCGCGTCAGGAATAAAACAGAGAGGAGGGAAGGTGATTTCTTTGGTGGTGGTAAAAGAAAGTGAAGGAGTTGATGTTGTGATGGTGAAATTGATGGTGGAAGTGAAGATGGTGGTGAGATGGTGATGAAAATGGTTAAGTAAAGATGGTGGTGGTGACGGTAGTGTTGTCGTTGCAATTGCCACCGGAATGATTACCGGAATAATCGTGAACGATTACCGGAATAATCAACGGAGCCGGAATGATCACCGGAATAATCGTGAACGATTACCGGAATGATCACCGGAGATATTACCGACGAAGAGGAGCTCGGCCCCAATCCTAAGGAGGTGGCCGGCCCTTGATGTGGTGATGGGGTGGTGGTCTTGTGGAGGGTTTTGATGGTGGTGGTATTTTTGGAGAAGGTAAAGGAGAAGGTGGAGGCTTTGGTGGAGTTGTTGGAGCTTGTGGTGGTTTACATGGAGATGGAGGAGGAAGAAGATGAAGGTAAGGAGTTGGAGAAGTTGTAGTGGTTGTTGTTGTGGTGGAGATGAAGGAGGAGTTGGTGGTGGTTAAGGTGTTGGTGAAGAGAAAAATGAAGTGAAATGAAGAAGGAAAGGTTTATATAGAAATTTGAATTGTGAAGGTGATTTAAATAAATGTTTAGAGAGGGGGTTTTTGTAAAATGGCGGGGTGAGGTGGCTCTCTTTGGCCGGCCATGGTGATGGGAGAGGAGTGGGATATTTTGGAGAAGATATTTTTGGTGGAGGAGATATTTTGGAGGAAGAATGTAGAAAGAAATGGAAGAATTGAGAAGTTTGGAGAATTTGGTGGAAAGAAAAGGAAGGAAAGAAAAAGGAAAAAGGAAAAGAAAATGAAAAAGGGAAGATATTTTCTTGGAAGAAAAAGTGAAAATAATTAGAGTAGCGGATTCCCGGGATTCGGTTGCGGATGCGGAAAACTTTCGGAAAAATACCGAAATCGTCCCGAAATCAAATATCTCGGAATGACCCACAAAAATTCTCAAAAATCAAGAATATTATTTTAAGAATCATGGTGAAATTCGTTTTAAGAAATTCTTTATAGTTTTTAAATTAAAAATACTGAAATTGGCCGCCAATATCGGTCGACACCAAATCTGGCAGAAATCTGATAAATTCTGAAAACGCCCAAAAAATGAATTAAGATAGTAAATATTATTCTAAGAAAATATGTGAAAGCGGTTTCTCCAAATTTGACTCCATTTGTAAATTAAAAATCCAGAAGTCGGTCAGCGGTGCTGGTCGACGCCGGTTTTGAAGATTTTTCATTTAATTCAGGAAAATTTCAGAAAATCATAGAAAATCTAAAATATTGGAAAATGATATTTGAAATTGAAATTGGTCAAATCTGATAACCGAAAAGACCAAATTGAGTAATACACTAAGATCGGGTCCCCGGTTCAGAGAAGGGCAGACTCTGAGTCCACGAAGCCGGATCTAAGACAAAACGATCATATAAATAATTCATAATACAAAATATACGTATTCCGGGAGCGGGGTGTTACATTCCATCCATCTTACAAAAAATTGCGTCCTCGCAATTTCGATAAGGGGTAAAATGTACAGAAAGGGGACAAAGGCAGAATTTATACCAATTACGATATGAAGCACTATAGGTAGTAGGGCTCTCAAGTTGACTGAACAATAATCAAAATATAGACGTCCTCTGCACTTCCGGCTGTATAAATCTTTGAACAATGTCGAATAATACTGACTGATAACACAGCTTTGCAATAGAATTCCAGTTGTACTGCATACTTGATAGCCCTTCGAGAATAAGCTAGAATACTGAAGATAAAGGAAACCCTGCTAGTCTTGAGCATAATAAAGAAGACCGATAATTGAGAATTCCGAATACCAGACATCAATCACTCTGAAAGATATAGCCGAGAATGTAGAATATCCGTAGAGAATTCCGACTACTGACATCTGAAAGATAACCCGATTAGGATCAATCCTGGGAATACCCGAGCACCTTAGAGTCAGCCGAAGAGATCATATAATAACTTTATTCAGAACCAGCCACTACCTCTCTAGTATATCCATATCTTAAGTTGGTATAAAGGCTTCAAAAAACCAAAACAGGGGAAAGATGGAAGAGATTAAGAATCAAAGGAAGGATGATCAAGATAGAATAGATAACTCTGTACTTGTAGTTGGACTGTATAACCAAGACTCAAGCATTCCCGTTGCAAATTTCTTTACCATTAATTTGCCATCTGGACGTACTGAGGAAGTGAGAGCCTAAGCTAGGCTCTGATACCATCCTGTAACGCCCCGATCCTGCGGGTACGGAGACGTTACTGCAACGTATATACGCAGGTCAGAAATACCCTCACGTATATACGCTAAGCATCAGTACAGGCAAGAATCAGAGTACGGAAGCAAGTGGTGCATTATACATTCCACTACATGAGTACAATTACAAAGTTATCACCAGAGGTGATCCAATATTACATGAATATTACATCACTGATATGCGCAACTGCGAGATTACAAAAAGATATACAAGTATGAATAGAACAAAAGGCACTCACGAGTGTACAAAGGGAAAACTCGAGAGGCACACAGGGGGCCTGGAAGGATAGAGCTCTGAACGGTCTGCTGGAGATCTACGCTACCGCTACGCCACTTTGATCAGCAACAGGGAGAATCCACACGCTCCAAGCTCCAGAACCTGGACATGAGGATCTAGAGGAGTCAGAACTCCCCAGGCGAGTGGTGAAGCAAAAGCCAGATGGCGTGCAAGGATAAGCACATGTGTATCGATAAAACCGAATCATAATCATGCATTAAAAACCGTGTCGTGAGCAGAAGCATGTAAGCACGTAGATGTATGACAGGTGATATCAAGTAGGAACTGCTCATGGAATAATAAGATAGGAGCAGTAGACTGATAGAATGGAACAGGGTTAAATAACAGGGTATGAGTAGCTAATATGATTATACTCATAAAGCCGAAAATCCGAAGTAAAATCCAGTACAAGCAAATATGGTAAGGCATATCACAGATTCATAGCTGGCATCTTTTATAATAAAAGCCGTCTAAGTTGCAGGCTTCAGTATGCGTCCCATTCCACATACTTCTACTTACAACTTAAAGAGCATGTTATCATCTTGGCACTTTATTATTATTATTACTCGTCTTACCCTGATATGTAGATATGTGAACTAGCGTCCCAGCACACATATATCCATATCTGAGTAAAGCAAGGCTGTTATTGGAAACCAACGGCGGTATCAACGAACAATGTTTACAGTGTGTCCCGTACATGCCCGGGACCACAACCCAGGACGTTCCATCGCTGGTGTATGGAACCGACCGCAAGGCCTACAGGAGGGTCTTATGGATGCCCTTATCATGATGGTACCAGGAAGGAGGGAGCCAGCACTCCCCTCGGTCCCCTGGAGGCCCTCAGGTCAGACCGGATGTTTTAGTTGCACAACATGCCTAGTACCACTGTAAACACGAATACATATTGATAGCCGCAAGTTTCCCCCGACCCGATGCAAGTTGGTCCTTTTTATGATTCATTAGTTAATTATCAATTTACGGGAATAACAGGTGCAAGACATGATCAGGAGTTCAGGAGTTCAGGTCACTGTATATAATACAGGATAACAGGTCACTGTACATAATACAGGATAACAGGACAGGATTCCCGTAAATGTGATAGTCACGAGGTCAAGTATATCATGTCGGGCGTCAAGTGATAGCATGATAGAAGGATGATATTTGACAGGTGACCAATCATGGCAAGAGATTGATATTAGTCTGGTGGCAAGTCATGTCATAACAAGGGGTCTTGCCAAGTATTAACATGTCTGGAGTCAGGTGATAACACATCAGTTGCCAGGTGATACAAACAGGAGTTAAATAGTAGCATGTAAATGACAGGTATGAAGTAATGGCATGGCAAGTGTTAACATATCAGGTAAATACATGGAATGTGATAGAGTAGTAGCTGAGCACAACCAAGCGGAGCTAAGCAAGCTGGAGGCACAGATAGCAAGCAGTATTTAACACTGGAGCGTCTGACAAGATTACCGGGACAACTCGGCTTAAAGTGCGAGTAGAAAATCCGGCAGCATCTCGCCTAGACGAATCTAGTGGTAAAGCGCTGAACGCTGATCATGATAACCAGGCGGAGCTGAACAAGCTGGAGGCACAGGCAGCGAACAGGGTTTAGACACTAATACACTTGGCGAGGTTACCGGGACAACTTGTTTTAGAATACGAGCAGAAAGTCCGGTAACAACTGGCCTAGACGAATGTAGTGAATAAAGCGCTGAGCGCTAAGTATGCTCACCGGACGGAGCTGAGAAACCTGACGGTCCTAATCACCTCTCTTTCGAAATAGTGAGAGACCGGAGGTTGAAGGGTCCGAGTACGCTCGGGGTCTAAGCGCACTCACGGTGGCTACTAGCCATCCCAAGAGTGGGCAGAAACCCAGAGTCCAATCGACCACGAAGGGTTGGCCATGCATGGTATAAAGCAGCAAGTACATATAAACATGGAATAAAATACATGTCAACCCGACAAAGCGGGGAAACCCAAATGGAGGCGAGAGCGAGAACACTCGCCTAAATCACCCAAAATGCTGAAAGGTCTAAAATTCAGGGAACTCGCGCACGCGCCATAAAATATGATATAAATATTTAGAGAGAGAAAGTGAAGAGGAGAGAGAGAGAGTTAGAGAGAGAATTCTAGAGAGAGAAGTATATGGGAAGAGAGAGTGCACAGGGAGACGCAGGTTTTGAAAGTGAGACGCGGGGGTCGCAGACGCGGGAATAGCAGACGCGGGAATAGCGTCGCGAGAATAGTAGACACGAAAATCACAGACGCGGGAATAGCAGACGCGGGAATAGCAGACGCGGGGTTCGCGTCGCATAGATGCCACATGCGCGAGGTCTGCGCTCAAGTCAGGACGCGAGGAGAACGTGGACGCGGACGTGGGTTCTGCGTCGCGTTAACACAAGAAGAATACAGACGCGGGCATGGGCTCTGCGTCGTATCAATACAGGAACGCGCGGATTGTGTTAAGGAATTGCCTAGACGCGGGGTTGAGATCCGCGTCAGGAATAAAACAGAGAGGAGGGAAGGTGATTTCTTTGGTGGTGGTAAAAAGAAAGTGAAGGAGTTGATGTTGTGATGGTGAAATTGATGGTGGAAGTGAAGATGGTGGTGAGATGGTGATGAAAATGGTTAAGTAAAGATGGTGGTGGTGACGGTAGTGTTGTCGTTGCAATTTCCACCGGAATGATTACCGGAATAATCGTGAACGATTACCGGAATAATTGATCGCGTAAAAAGCAAGTACTAAAATGAGAGAAGGAAGTGTGGGTTGATGTTACTGCTTTTGCGATTCTTTCCGTAGTAGCGAAGTGGCTATACGGGTCGTATCCACAAGGAGGGAGAGCGATAGAAGCTTGATGCGGCTTTCAAAGTTCAAGAAGAAAGAAAATTCTTGTTTCCAAATAAAGAATTTGAAAAGTGAAAACAAGTATTTTTAGAAATTGTTGGAAAATGTTTGGTGGTTTGTAAAAGTGATCTTTTTCTTAGTTGTAAAGATGCATGGCTAACTTTCTACTAAGTGCTCCTACTAACTTCTAACTTTTTGAAGATAGCCTCACGATGGATCATAGGCAAACACGACACTTGTGCATTGGAACTAATCACGTGAAAATCGAGTGAGAGTTCATCCTATAACTTAACCTTACACGGCAAAAACTCGGACATTCCCATATCAAGATCCGATAGAAGGCGAGAATAAGGGAAGACTCGAGTGCACTATTGGTATCGGCAAAGTTAAAAGGGAAAAGAGTCTAACAAGTAAAACACAACTCATAGATCATCAAAACGAATTAAGTATGAAATATACGAAAGTAGATACTTGTAGATAAATTAGAGTTAGAACCCTCATCTTAAGATGCCATAGCTCCCATTTGCACAAGGCTTGTTTGGCACTATTGATTCATACGGGTTATCAAACAAGTGTTAGAAATTAGTGGGTTAGTAGTTAGTTAGCCATGCTATGAAAAAGTTAGTTAGCCATCAAGGTAAAAGAAACAACAAAGAAAAAGGGTAAAAGGGAAAGGGGGAGTTACACTACAACAAAGTCAAGAAGAAGAAGTAAAAGGGAGAGAAGTTACACTACAACAAAGAAGTAAAAGTAAATGCAAAGACAAGTAAATGAAAGAAGGAAGAGAAGTAGTACTTGTATTATCTTGTCACCCTTCAAATACAACTCTTTACACACTCTCTCTCTTTCTCTTTAATGGCTAAGACCTAAAACTAGAAGAAGAAGAACAACAACAACTACAAACTAAACACAAGATTATAAACTTGCTCTAATTCTCCAATCTGCCCCAACTGAAACCCCAAGGGGGGTATTTATAGCCATCAGGGAAGAGGGGTCCAGGGGACAAGGAAGTGACCTGTTGACTGATTTTTCCTGCACACAAAAATTAGAATATTAGATTAAGAATAGATCGTGCGAGGAATCAGTTCTAATCCGCGGTAGCAAGGCTATGCGGGTCGTGATCCTCAAGGAGGGACTGCGATAGAAGCGTTAAGCAAGTTAATCTCTAAAATTTATCTTTTTTAGTTAATTGTCACGATGGTATTTACAAAGAAACGTGGTATTTACAATGAGTTGTGGGAAAGAATATTGGAGAGATGTGGATTTAATCTACAAAAAGGAAAATAAAAGAAAAGAAAATAAATAAAAGAAATACTAACCTTGGTTGAAGAAATTATGAAATCTTAACACTTTCTACCTTGCTTTGGAGGCATGAACGCATAAGGCATAGGATCGATCTCAGTCCCCTGTTCGCATTTAGATCATCAAGACTTGCAAGCATGAATCGATACGCACCTTGAGGAGGAGAACATCTCCATGAAATATCGTTGGCTCTCGCTAAGACTCGTTATACTCGTGCTTCAGAAATCACTTGCATGCTCATACAAACCAACATAGATCACAGAGAAAAAGAAAAGAAAAACAAAATAAAAGTACACATAAGAATAAAGAACAAAATAAAAATTATACCTTTATTGATCAGCAGAGAAGAAGGAGGTACATCGGTGTCACGCTCAATATAATCCTCTCTCTCTCTTTACAATAAAAGAAACCCTAACTACAAAACTAAAAGAGAGAAAAACCCTAAAAAAAAACCTAACTTTGGCCCTTTGCTCTTCGCTGGACACCCTGTACGTTGCACTTTGCAGGGATATTTATAATGCAGAAGGTAGTAGAGTCCAGAATGAAGTCCTCCACGAAAACCTGTCCCTGGATAACTCTGAAATGCCGCGGAAACGCGGCTTTTGCCGCGCCTCCGCGGCAATATGGTGGCAGATTGCCAAGCGCTTTGGCGCGTGGCTTCTCCTGGTCCGTCCCTGTGGGCTTCTGCTTCTGGAATTTTAATCCTGGCCTTTTAAATCTGGATTTTCGAGGTAACTTGGTAATCAAGTTACCCTTAATCCAGATTTCTTCAAATCTTCCTCCCACGAATTTCCTTCTCATCTTTGGCTTTTATGCTCATCCTGCAAGAGTTTAGGGTTGGGTAGAATTCTATCCTTCCCTCAACTTTAATAATTGCAACTTTAGCCCTTGCATAATTGCACTTTGACAATTGATATTTGCACTTTGACTCTTGGGCTTCAAATATGGGCTTGGATCTGGGCTTTGGGCTCTTTAAGCTTTATTTATTGTAAAAATAACAATTCGAGGCCTGCACACAATAAATAATAAAATATTAATAATTGTGCAGAATTAAATGAATAAATATGAAAATGTGATGGTAAATATGATGATAAAAATGCACTTTTGACTACCAATCACACCCCCACACTTATCTTTTTGCTCGTCCTCGAGTAAAAACAAAGAAAAAGAAAAAAAAAATTAATCTAACCTAACTCACTTTCGTAGGAATCACGATTGCACTTAGCACGTGCAACAAGCCGTTAAACCTCTAGGTTACCCTAGAGGACGAGTGTTGTCTCGTGAGGGTTTTCAGCGGATTGCACCCACAAAATCCATAAAAAGAAAAATATTTGAATTATTATTGAAGAGACTAAGTAGTCTATAAGTTTTAGGATTATCATTTTTATTCATTCTTCAAACCTAGTCTTTATACAGTAAATTGTTATTCATTTTAGGTAAGGATTAAAATTGAATTTCTAATATAGTCTTTTTCGTTACCAAAAGTCATACGCACCCTTGTGAATCTAGGAATTCCTTAACTTGGACTCTCATGCCTCTTTATTATTTTTATAACATCATCTAATTTTCTTTCGTGTAAGTATCAAGGCTTCTTGAGGCCCTCATACCTAACTAATTGACTATTTAGATGTGTTAATATCTATTTTTTTTTTTGCATGTATAACTCATCTAATTTTCTTTCGTATAAGTATCAAGGCTTCTTGAGGCCCTCATACCTAACTAATTGATTATTAGATGTGTTAATACATATATTATATTTCTTAGTTTTCTTAGGCTTTCTAATCCACCCATGTAACGAACTTAAAGTCGATGACTCCCAAACCGGTTGGCTTTAGGGCACCAGGTGAGAAAACACCCCGCGGACTCAAATTCGAGTGAACTAGGCCCCAAAACTAAGGACTTTATTTTATTTACTCACCTTTAGGCATGAATACTTATGCTTCTTGAGGCACATGTATCAGCTTAATTGGTGATTTTTTCTTCTTTTTTTTTCTTTTTTTTTATGAGGCACAAGGTCTTTGTCTTAGAATCCTAGATATGCATTTGGTATGCACATTTCATTAAGGTAAAAATCAAGACTAATTATTTATTCACTTTCTCTCCTATACCTAAAAATTAAACAATTTATTTATTTTGACCAAGTTTTTAGAAATCCTAATCATGATTTTCCTAATCCTTAAAACTAACTTAAATTTCTTTCAAAAAATAAGTCAAAATATTTCCTTTTTATAACATTTTTTTTTTTAATTTTTTTTTTTTAGCAATTTTTTTTTTTTTAGTTTCTACCTATGTTAGTATGTTAGTAAAGCCCACCCCCACACTTATCTCATGCATTGTCCTCAATGTATGAAATGAATGCATATATGCATGAAAAAGAACAAGGGAAGGCAGAAAATTACCTTAGGGGGTGGTTCCGGTGGTGGTCTAATTGGGCCAAGCGTTGCTACCCAATCAAGATAATGTAGTAATTGGTGAAACCCACCAGAAATTTTTCGTCTATAACCCACTAAAATGTATGTGTAATCATTTTTTAGAATTTTCACCCCATCAAATTTCAAATTTCATAATAAATTTCAGAGTTAATTGTCTCAACCTCCTTGTCCCAAAATGGAGTATGAAAAGATGGAATGATTGACTTGGACATGGGAAGTACGGGAACGAATACTGACTCAGGGAAGAAGCTCAAATCAAGTAAGGGCTCAGGAGTCGGGCTAAGTTCGAGAAGTGGGTCCAAGTCGAAAAATTGAAACTCAAGTCCACAATCATCTTCCCACAATGGAATGTGACTCAATGGTGGTGATTCAAGTTCAGGAATGATAGATGTGGGAATCAAAACTGACTCTAAAATATTACCTAAGTCGGGTAACAAAACAGGAGTCAATAATGATTCAGGAATTTGAACTTGATCATAGATTTGAGAATCTAGGTCACATTCGAGTTCTAATTCGGGAAAGGAAAAACTTGCCAAATTATCAGAATTTGAAGTTTCGGCAAGTTCACAAGATGGTACTGAATTAGAAACTTGTTGTTCCAAGCAACTTGGTTCGTCGGCTCTAATTAAGTGGTCATCGATATCAGAATCAGCCGGCCGGTGTAAGCATTCCACCATCAAATCTATGTCATGATCACGGGCTAATTTAGCCTCAGTCATGGCAGCTAGCATCCCTTCATAGTCGATAGGTGGATCATATTCTGATTGGACTTGAAAATAGGACGGGTAATCGTGATAAATTTGTGAGTCGGTGGACTCACGTATCATCATGTCTAAAATTGATGGTGATTTTTGCTTGGACTCATTCCTACTCATCATTTCCAAGATAGATGGATTTCTATTCTGAATGGGTGGATCTGAGTATGAATTTTGGGAAGAATGTGGACTAGATGGATATGAAGGACAATTAGGTTGAGAATTAGACTCGGGGGACTCGAAACCCCATGAACTCTGTGACGAGTTGAAATTATTATGAAGATTATAGTCATAAGATGGAGTGTGTGGGTTATAATCATTCGGATAAGACCATTCCGGCACACTAGATTGGTCAAAGTTAGGGTATGCCGGGTTGGTAATATCCGAATAATAGTTAGGGGTGTAATATGGATTAAAATTGGAATTATTATTATATGCCATATCACACCAACACAAACAAAACAAATAAACAAACAAAAAGAAAAATTCTAATCTTAGTTAGGGTAGACCTATGACCTAGACGACTCCTAACTGGTTAGACTGTCCACGGGAGGTCGGGTGCAGACTTTGACCACAAGTTAATCAGCCAGGTCAGGGCAAGAATGGTGGGAGGTTTCCGTCAGAGACGTTCCTTAATTAAATAACCACCAATCTTCGGGCTTTCGGCCCTCAATCCCCTTCCTAGACACTGATTTGGCAAGAGTCAACTTCCAACACTGTTCCCCCTTAGGATAATCTCCTATTGAGTCCGAGATGTCCCTAGGGCCAATGTCTACTCAGTTTTAGTTAGGCTTGGGTTAGTGAGTGCTTGGGATATGATTTTTGGGCTAAGGAAGGGTGATGAAATCCCCACCTTATCTTGTTAATGGGTTATGCCCTTAAGATGAATTAGTGCAAGTGTACAAGATAAGTAGATAAGATTCACTCAAAGCAGAAAATCAACCAAGAGATGAGTCCTATTCTACATGCAATGCGTACGTACCTTGCTTCTCCAGCACTCTTCAACAGTAAAAATAAAGGAATTGAAAAGACACGTGCCTAATATGCAAACGTCTAATCAATTTTATCTTTAACAACAAATAATTTACTGTTGAATTAATTAGCAGTATACAGGTTTATCACAGAACAAAACAGAATATATCAATAAGCAGTATTTTAATTTACAGAGACCTGCAAAAAAATTCAGTGAGTAATTCACTGCAATTGCCGCGGATCCGCGGCTCTGGCCGCGTTTCCGCGGCAAAATTGCAGGTCCTTGTGCTCTGCCTTCGAGGGCAGAGGCACAGGATAGCTATATGTCCACTGCTGCGATAAGTTTCTGTTTCCTGTTCTCCAAACCTGCAAACAGAAAAGAATAAAAAATTAGTTAAAAATTAAATTTTTTTGTTTTAGAGATAACTTACCGTCCCTCCCCGGCAACGGCGCCAATTTGTTGACTGATTTTTCCTGCACACAAAAATTAGAATATTAGATTAAGAATAGATCGTGCGAGGAATCAGTTCTAATCCGCGGTAGCAAGGCTATGCGGGTCGTGATCCTCAAGGAGGGACTGCGATAGAAGCGTTAAGCAAGTTAATCTCTAAAATTTATCTTTTTTAGTTAATTGTCACGATGGTATTTACAAAGAAACGTGGTATTTACAATGAGTTGTGGGAAAGAATATTGGAGAGATGTGGATTTAATCTACAAAAAGGAAAATAAAAGAAAAGAAAATAAAATAAAAGAAATACTAACCTTGGTTGAAGAAATTATGAAATCTTAACACTTTCTACCTTGCTTTGGAGGCATGAACGCATAAGGCATAGGATCGATCTCAGTCCCCTGTTCGCATTTAGATCATCAAGACTTGCAAGCATGAATCGATACGCACCTTGAGGAGGAGAACATCTCCATGAAATATCGTTGGCTCTCGCTAAGACTCGTTATACTCGTGCTTCAGAAATCACTTGCATGCTCATACAAACCAACATAGATCACAGAGAAAAAGAAAAGAAAAACAAAATAAAAGTACACATAAGAATAAAGAACAAAATAAAAATTATACCTTTATTGATCAGCAGAGAAGAAGGAGGTACATCGGTGTCACGCTCAATATAATCCTCTCTCTCTCTTTACAATAAAAAGAAACCCTAACTACAAAACTAAAAGAGAGAAAAACCCTAAAAAAAAATCTAACTTTGGCCCTTTGCTCTTCGCTGGACACCCTGTACGTTGCACTTTGCAGGGATATTTATAATGCAGAAGGTAGTAGAGTCCAGAATGAAGTCCTCCACGAAAACCTGTCCCTGGATAACTCTGAAATGCCGCGGAAACGCGGCTTTTGCCGCGCCTCCGCGGCAATATGGTGGCAGATTGCCACGCGCTTTGGCGCGTGGCTTCTCCTGGTCCGTCCCTGTGGGCTTCTGCTTCTGGAATTTTAATCCTGGCCTTTTAAATCTGGATTTTCGAGGTAACTTGGTAATCAAGTTACCCTTAATCCAGATTTCTTCAAATCTTCCTCCCACGAATTTCCTTCTCATCTTTGGCTTTTATGCTCATCCTGCAAGAGTTTAGGGTTGGGTAGAATTCTATCCTTCCCTCAACTTTAATAATTGCAACTTTAGCCCTTGCATAATTGCACTTTGACAATTGATATTTGCACTTTGACTCTTGGGCTTCAAATATGGGCTTGGATCTGGGCTTTTGGGCTCTTTAAGCTTTATTTATTGTAAAAATAACAATTCGAGGCCTGCACACAATAAATAATAAAATATTAATAATTGTGCAGAATTAAATGAATAAATATGAAAATGTGATGGTAAATATGATAATAAAAATGCACTTTTGACTACCAATCATGACCCAAGATGGCGCGCGCGCCGCGGCCATTTAATGGCTGCGCGCGCGGCTCTTCGGGCGGCGCGCAGTCTTTTCTGTCCCCTGTTGCATTCGGCGCCCGGATTTGGTTTTGCAGTCTCTGATTTTGCCAGAATTAGCCTCTTAGGTCAATGGCTACCTTTTAGGTCTTTTAATCACCAACTAAATGGTGATTTAGGTCTTCTTCTTCATTGGCACACCATGGATCTAGAATCAAGCAAGCAAGGTATTATTAGCAGAATTTTTTATCCAATAAATGTGAGAATGTGATGAAAATTATGCAAAATTAGAGACCAATCACACCCCCACACTTATCTTTTTGCTCGTCCCGAGCAAAACAAAAATAAGAAAATTATTATACCATTTTCGCAGGTAACGCGATTGCACTGAGTATGTGCAATAAACCTTTAAACCTCTAGGTTTCCCCTAGAGGAGGAGTGTTGTCTCCTGAGGGTTTTCAGCGGATTGCACCCACAAAATCCAACAAGTAAAGAAAAGAAATTAGTTGTTAGATATATATATATATATATTTTTATTTTTTGTTTTTTTAATATATATACATGAAAAAGAACTTTCAATCATCTAAGTAAAAATGATCGAATGATGTAAGAATTAGGTTTAACCCTCATAAGTCCTCTTATATTTTAGCCTTCATAAAAGAAGAAATTATGGTTTTTCTTTAAATTTAGAAAGGATCTTGTACTTCTAACTCATTCTTTTATTTTCCTTTAGATAGATATGCATACTGTGTAAGTGTGATGTGCTTGGGATTTTTCAACTCAACTTTGAATATTATTTTATTAATATTTACTTATTATTCTTGGTTCCATTAGGCTTTCTACTTTACTTATGTAGCACATATCAAACCGATGACTCCCAAACCAGATGGTCTTAGGGCACCAGGTGGAAAAACACCCTTCAGGTCAAATATGCAAGTGGAGTAGGTCACGAAATCAAGATTTATTTATAAAATTTTTTGCGTGAGTAATTATGCTTCTTGAGGCACAATTATCCAGCTTTTCTTTTTTTTTTTTTTTTTTGGCGTGAACAATCATGCTTCTTGAGGCACAATTATCCAGCTTTTTTTTTTTTTCAAAAGTTGCGTCTCTAAATCCCAAGCATGTGTGTGCGAATTATGCATATTCTACTAAGGCTAAATAAAATGTATGAGTTATTTTCCTTATCCCTCCTATGTTTTTAGTCAAACCATTCTTTCTTGTTTACTTAGGCAAAAATAAAGATTTATTACTAAGGTTCCCGTAATTCCTACAGTCTTCTGGTATTTTTATAAAGAGTATGAAATTTCTTTTTAATCTTTTTTTTTTGTAAGAAAGAAAGAAGAAAAAGAAAAAGTGTTAGCACCCCCCCCACACCTATCTAATGCATTGTCCTCAATGAATGCAGATGGAAACGCAAATGCAATAAATAGGGGAAGGAATGATGTTACCGTCTCCTTGGACTCGGGCCGGCCAAGTATGAAAAGGCGAGAGAAATGTCAAAAGAATGTACATGGGGTAAGTAAACATTTTTTTTTTTGGTTAGGTGTATGATGGGGCAAAAAGAGTCAGCACACTATCATCCGGAATCATCGGCTCAGTGGTCAAGAAGGGCTTCAGTCTCTGCCCATTCACTTTGAACTCCGTGTCATTTTTAGGGTCTGCAATAAGCACAGCACCGTATGGGAAAACAGTGCGCACAATGAATGGTCCCGTCCAACGAGTTTTCAGTTTCCCCGCGAAAATATGAAGCCTAGAATTGTATAGCAGAACCCTATCTCCTGGTGCAAAGGTTTTCCGGGTTATGATTTGGTCATGAAAAAGTTTGGTTCTGCTCTTGGTGATTCGTGCATTTTCATAAGCTTCATTTCGTATCTCCTCTAATTCAGAAATCTGCAGTTTCCTAAGTTCACCGGCCTTGGTCAGGTCGAAGTTGAGTTGCTTAATTGCCCAGAGGGCCCGGTGTTCTAATTCTACTGGCAGATGACAGGCTTTTCCAAACACGAGTCTGTAAGGAGACATCCCCAGAACTGTCTTAAATGCGGTACGGTAAGCCCACAATGCATCATTGAGCTTAACCGACCAATCCTTTCGGTTTTGTCCGACAGTCTTTTCCAGAATGAGCTTGATCTGTTGGTTGGTGACTTCAACCTGCCCATTTGTCTGGGGATGATACGGGGTGGATAACTTGTGATTGATGGAATATTTTCGCATCAGAGCTTCAAAAACTCTGTTGCAGAAATGTGATCCATTATCACTAATTATTGCTCTCGGGGTACCAAACCGGGAGAAGATGTTCTCTTTGAGGAATTTGACAACCACTTTGTTGTCATTCGTCTTGGTTGGTACAGCTTCTACCCACTTAGAGACATAATCGACAGCAACCAAAATGAATTGGTTGCCGAAGGAGTTGGGGAATGGTCCCATGAAATCGATGCCCCAAACATCAAAAATTTCTACTTCAAGGATTGGGTTTAGGGGCATCATGTCTCTTCTAGAAAGTTTCCCTATCTTCTGACAGTTTGCACATGACTTGCAAAAATGATATGAATCCTTGAACAGAGTGGGCCAGTTGAACCCACTTTGTAGAACCTTCTCTGCAGTCTTGCGGGGACCGAAGTGTCCTCTGCATGCAAGGTCATGGCAAAAACTAAGCACGCTCCTCTGTTCCTCCTCGGGTATACATCGTCTAATTATTTGGTCGGGACAATACTTAAAAAGATGCGGCTCTTCCCAGAAGAAGTATCGTACTTGGGCAAAGAAGCGGTATTGGTCTTGCTTTGTCCAGTCAGCAGGTAATTGTCCTGTGGCCAGGTAATTAACGATGTCAGCATACCAGGGTTCCTTAAGAATGGCTAGGATGTGCTCATCAGGGAAATCCTCATTGATCGGAACTCGGATGGTTGGTGCATTCGGAATTCTCGAGAGATGATCAGCGACTACATTTTCTATACCTCTTTTATCCCTGATTTCTAAGTCAAATTCTTGAAGCAAAAGAATCCACCGAATCAGTCGGGCTTTTGCTTCCTTCTTGGACATGAGGTATCTAAGAGCCGAGTGATCTGTGAAAATCACAGTTTTTGAACCTAACAAGTAGGGTCGGAACTTTTCTAATGCAAAGACAACGGCAAGAATTCCTTCTCTGTCGTTGTATAGTTCTGTTGAGCATCATTTAGGGTCCTACTCGAATAGTAGATCACGTGCTGCCTATTATTGATGCGCTGTCCTAGAACAGCGCCAATAGCGAAGTCAGATGCATCACACATGATCTCAAATGGCTGGGCCCAATCAGGGGCAGAAATGATAGGTGCAGAAATCAGTTCTTGCTTAAGCTTCCCCCATGACTTGAAACATTCCTCGTTGAAATCAAAGGGCACGTCCTTAGCGAGCAGGTTAGTTAAGGGCCTAGCAATTTTGCTAAAGTCCTTAATAAACCGTCGATAGAACCCAGCATGCCCTAAAAAGGATCTAATATCCTTGATGCTTTTGGGGGGTGGAAGCTTAGCAATTACTTCAACCTTAGACTTATCTACTTCTATGCCTCTCCTCGAAATCTCATGGCCCAAGACAATCCCTTGTCTCACCATAAAGTGACATTTTTCCCAGTTTAGAGTTAGGTTTTTCTCAAATGCATCTCTATAGCACTAACTTTAAGTGATGAAGACATTGATCAAATGAATCTCCGTAGATGGAGAAGTCATCCATGAAAATCTCAAGAAAACGTTCCACCATATCAGAGAACAAACTAAGCATGCACCGTTGGAATGTTGCAGGAGCATTGCACAATCCAAAAGGCATGCGTCTATAAGCAAAGGTTCCAAACGGGCAGGTGAACGTCGTCTTTTCCTGGTCTTCTGCAGCAATGGGGATTTGATTGTATCCCGAGTACCCATCCAGAAAGCAGTAGTACTCATGTCCAGCCAAACGTTCAAGCATTTGGTCGATGAAAGGTAGCGGGAAGTGGTCTTTACGGGTAGCTGCATTCAACTTCCTGTAGTCGATACAAACACGAACCTTGGTAGGCAATCTTGTTTGTACCAACTCTCTTTCCTCATTTTCTACTACCGTAAAGCCAGCCTTCTTTGGGACCACATGAACTGGGCTAACCCATTGGCTATCAGAAATGGGATAAATGATCCCATTATCTAACAGTTTCAGAATTTCAGCCTTTACTGCCTCTTGCATGAGAGGGTTAAGCCTGCGTTGTGGGTCCCTCCTAGGACTTGCTTCATCGACTAAATGAATTCTGTGCTGCACTATGGCTGGACTGATTCCCTTGATGTCCTTCATTGTCCATCCAATGGCTTCCCTATGTCTCTCCAGAATAGACATCAAGCTGTCCTCTTGTTGCTCAGTCAGGTGGGATGCTATGATGACTGGCAAGGTGTCCTTTCCGCCCAGGTAGGCGTACTTGAGATGTTCAGGCAGGGCTTTCAGCTCTAGGGAAGGTGTTGCTTTATTGGAGGGAATCTCTGGGCTTTCGATCCTAAGATGGGGTACACTGGGGCTTGATGCCCAATCCACTGCTGAATCTACGATCTGGTCTAAATTGAATTCCTCATCCTCCAGATCGAATTCTGCCTCAGCTTCTATCTCCATGCATTCCTCATGCTCACTCGTCAGGTTTTCAATAGAATTGACCTCAAATGTCTGATCATTCACATCCCTAGGTTGTCTTCCAAGATTGAAGACATTGACTTCCTTCGTCATGTCTCCGAAAGTTAATCGCATGGACCCGTTCCTATAGTTAATTATGGCATTGGCTGTAGCTAGGAATGGGCGCCCTAAAATGACGGGAGTCTGAGACCTAAGATTGGACACAGGTTGGGTCTCTAGAACAATGAAGTCAACGGGGTAAATGAAATCCCCGACCCGGATGAGGACGTCTGTGATTTCCCCTTTCGGGATCTTCACAGAACGGTCGGCAAGCTGAATGGTGACTTGAGTTGGGCTTAGCTCACCCAACCCAAGTTGCTGGTACACAGAGAGAGGTAGCAAGTTGATACTTGCTCCCAGGTCAAGAAGCGCTCTACTGATTTCGGTCTGTCCTATGGTGCAGGAAATGGTGGGACATCCGGGATCCTTGTACTTCACCGGAATGGGACCAGACAGAATTTCGCTTATGTTAGTGGCCAAGAACACTTTCTTGGGTACATTGGTCTTTCTTTTCTTAGTACACATATCCTTCAGAAATTTGGCATAAGCCGGGACTTGTTGGATAGCGTTTAGAAGTGGCACATTCAATTTGACCTGGTGGAACATCTCTAGCATTTTCTCCATGTGCATGTTTTTATTATTGTTCCTAAGCCTATTGGGAAAGGGTGCTACAGGCTTATGAACTTGTTCAGCAGCTTGGTCCTTATCAGATGTTTGTGGAGCGGATTGGGAGGCACTAGCAGAGGTGGAGGCTTGATTGGAATCATGATGGACTGGACTCTTCGGCTGGTAGACCTGGTTGTCTACCTTCTTTCCAGATCTTAGTATGTGAACAGCATTACAGTGGTTGATTGATGGATCCTGAACTTCATATGCTTGGTTGGAGGTTTTCGGGTTAACTAATGGCTGACTAGGCAAGGTACCCTTAGGTCTCTCACTTAGGGAGCTAGCTAACTGGCTCATCTGTAATTCCAACCTAGATATGGCCTGTGAATGACTGTTCAGAATTTGTCCCTGGTTCTGCATGAAAGCAGACTGGGACTTAATGAAAGCCTCAATGATCTCCTCCAATTTATTGATTTTCTTTTCCATTGGAGAGCCTTGGGAGGAGGAAGATGGGGCTTGACTGGGAAAAGGTGGTGGAGGAGCAGGATGGTGAAAGTTGTTGGAGAAATTGGGCCTGGGAGGATTATTTGGGGCCCAGGAGAAATTAGGATGATTCCTCCAACCAGGATTGTAGGTCTGCGAGTAGGGGTTGTGAAGCGGCCGTGAGAAGGCCGCGTTCATGTGTTCCGGTGACACTTGTTGGGCATGGAAAACAGGGCACTCTTCAAAGACATGGTTCGGTGCCTGACAATATGAACAACCCGGATTGTGAATTGGTGATGGGTTGATCTGGTTGACACTGACAGGCTCTTTTGTTTTCAGAGCCTCTATCCTTCTCATCAGGGTCGCAATCTTGGCCTCGGCAGCTATGGATGTTTCTAGGGATAGGAGCCCTCCTCTTGAAGCTATAGACTGTGAATTCCTAGGTTTCTCCGAGGCTGGCTCCCATTGCAGGGTCTTCTCCGCTAAGTCCTCAAATAAATCCCAACCCTGATTCTCATCCTTCTGCAAGAACCCTCCCTGACACATCGTTTCTAACAGGGTCTTAGTCTGATAGTCTAGACCATCGTAGAGAATCTGGCACTGACGCCATTTCTCCACGCCGTGATGAGGGCACTGAGCTAGGAGATCTTTGAATCGCTCAAAGTATCTCCAAAAGGGTTCGCTCGGGTCTTGCTTAAACTGCATGATGTTCTTCCTAATGAGGGCAGTTTTGTGAATTGGGTAAAATTTCTTCAAGAAAGCCTTGACGAAATCATCCCACGTCGTGACTGAATCTGCTGCCAAACTGTACAACCATTTCTTAGCTAGATCCTTTAGGGAAAAAGGGATGAAACGTAACCTAACGGCATCGTCTCCTAGCTGGGGTATCTTCATCATGAGGCATACTTCTTCAAATTTCCTAACAAAGAAGTATGCGTCCTCTGATTCTAAACCATGGAATTTCGGAAGAGTGTTAATGAATTGGGGCTTTAACTCGAAATTATTTCCGTTTGCTTCAGGAAGTTTTATTCAAGATGGAAGTGAAGTTCTTATCGGGTAAAATCTATCCTGAAGTGATGCCATCACTGGTTCTGGATGCAAAGGTAGAGAAGTGTTTCTTGTCAATCTGGAAGTTGAAGGATCTCTCACCCACTCTTGCATTCAGCACACCACAACCAACGTGAAAACAACAAACAATCGAAAAGAATAAAAAAACAAACAAAAGAAATTAAAAACAACCACAAGCCTTAGTCTAAGGTACCTGGACCTAGACGACTCCTAACTGGTCGATTCTCCGGGGGAAGGTTGTTGCAGGAACTCGACTACAAGCTAATCGGCCAGGAAAGGGCAAAGCTCGGGGGGAGGTATCCGGGCGGAGCCACGGGCCTAATTATGCCAAACCACGGAGCTTTCGAGGCTTTACCTCTAAATCCACTTTCCTTAGACACCGATTTTGCAGGAGTAAAGTTCTTACAATTTTCAACCTCGGTTAATCTCTTAGTGAGTCCGAGATGTCCCTAGGGCCAACGTCTATTGATTTTTAATTAAGGCTTGGGAAAATGTGAGTGCACTTGGAGATGATTTTTGGGCTAAGGAAGGGTGATGAAATCCCACCTTATCTTGTTTATTTGGGTTTTGCCCTTAAAGTCAATTGTGCAAGTGTACAGTTTATTCACAACAAGGTAACACTCAAAGCGGTAAATCACTTCAAAATGTTGGTCCTATTCTATATGAATGCACACGTACCTTGTCTCCAGCACTCTTCAACAGAAATTGAAATGAATTGAAATAGACTCGTGCCCTAAATGCAAAAGTCTAATCCAATTTTTAATTAAGCAACAAGTGAATTTCTGTTGAACTTATTAGACATGCATATGGTGAAGCATCCAAGGAAACTAAAAATTTCGAAAGCACTTTTTTTTTTTTTTTTTTAGCGGCGCTCGGCAACCCTGCAAACGAGTTTGTTAGTACTTCAATCGGAAAAACTCGCTTTTACACAAATTTTTCCGAGGGAAAATAAATCCTCGCGCAATGTCCTTGGCCACCTCTTTTGCTTCCCGTGATGGTAAGCTCCTTGATTCTTCTCCTACACACAAAAGAAAACAAAGAACAATCTTTAGTAGTGAACAATAAAGCCGTTCCCTCCCGGGCAACGGCGCCAAAATTTGATCGCGTAAAAAGCAAGTACTAAAATGAGAGAAGGAAGTGTGGGTTGATGTTACTGCTTTTGCGATTCTTTCCGTAGTAGCGAAGTGGCTATACGGGTCGTATCCACAAGGTGGGAGAGCGATAGAAGCTTGATGCGGCTTTCAAAGTTCAAGAAGAAAGAAAGTTCTTGTTTCCAAATAAAGAATTTGAAAAGTGAAAACAAGTATTTTTAGAAATTGTTGGAAAATGTTTGGTGGTTTGTAAAAGTGATCTTTTTCTTAGTTGTAAAGATGCATGGCTAACTTTCTACTAAGTGCTCCTACTAACTTCTAACTTTTTGAAGATAGCCTCACGATGGATCATAGGCAAACACGACACTTGTGCATTGGAACTAATCACGTGGAAATCGAGTGAGAGTTCATCCTATAACTTAACCTTACACGGCAAAAACTCGGACATTCCCATATCAAGATCCGATAGAAGGCGAGAATAAGGGAAGACTCGAGTGCACTATTGGTATCGGCAAAGTTAAAAGGGAAAAGAGTCTAACAAGTAAAACACAACTCATAGATCATCAAAACGAATTAAGTATGAAATATAAGAAAGTAGATACTTGTAGATAAATTAGAGTTAGAACCCTCATCTTAAGATGCCATAGCTCCCATTTGCACAAGGCTTGTTTGGCACTATTGATTCATACGGGTTATCAAACAAGTGTTAGAAATTAGTGGGTTAGTAGTTAGTTAGTCATGCTATGGAAAAGTTAGTTAGCCATCAAGGTAAAAGAAACAACAAAGAAAAAGGGGTAAAAGGGAAAGGGGGAGTTACACTACAACAAAGTCAAGAAGAAGAAGTAAAAGGGAGAGAAGTTACACTACAACAAAGAAGTAAAAGTAAATGCAAAGACAAGTAAATGAAAGAAGGAAGAGAAGTAGTACTTGTATTATCTTGTCACCCTTCAAATACAACTCTTTACACACTCTCTCTCTTTCTCTTTAATGGCTAAGACCTAAAACTAGAAGAAGAACAACAACAACAACTACAAACTAAACACAAGATTATAAACTTGCTCTAATTCTCCAATCTGCCCCAACTGAAACCCCAAGGGGGTATTTATAGCCATCAGGGAAGAGGGGTCCAGGGGACAAGGAAGTGACCCAAGACGGCGCGCGGGCCGCGGCCATTTAATGGCTGCGCGCGCGGCTCTTCGGGCGGCGCGCAGTCTTTTCTGTCCCCTGTTGTATTCGGCGCCCGGATTTGGTTTTGCAGTCTCTGATTTTGTCAGAATTAGCCTCTTAGGTCAATGGCTACCTTTTAGGTCTTTTAATCACCAACTAAATGGTGATTTAGGTCTTCTTCTTCATTGGCACACCATGGATCTAGAATCAAGCAAGCAAGGTATTATTAGCAGAATTTTTTATCCAATAAATGTGAGAATGTGATGAAAATTATGCAAAATTAGAGACTAATCAATAATCACCGGAGCCGGAATGATCACCGGAATAATCGTGAACGATTACCGGAATGATCACCGGAGATATTACCGACGAAGAGGAGCTCGGCCCCAATCCTAAGGAGGTGGCCGGCCCTTGATGTGGTGATGGGGTGGTGGTTTTGTGGAGGGTTTTGATGGTGGTGGTATTTTGGAGAAGGTAAAGGAGAAGGTGGAGGCTTTGGTGGAGTTGTTGGAGTTTGTGGTGGTTTACATGGAGATGGAGGAGGAAGAAGATGAAGGTAAGGAGTTGGAGAAGTTGTAGTGGTTGTTGTTGTGGTGGAGATGAAGGAGGAGTTGGTGGTGGTTAAGGTGTTGGTGAAGAGAAAAATGAAGTGAAATGAAGAAGGAAAGATTTATATAGAAATTGGAATTGTGAAGGTGATTTAAATAAATGTTTAGAGAGGGGGTTTTTGTAAAATGGCGGGGTGAGGTGGCTCTCTTTGGCCGGCCATGGTGATGGGAGAGGAGTGGGATATTTTGGAGAAGATATTTTTGGTGGAGGAGATATTTTTGGAGGAAGAATGTAGAAAGAAATGGAAGAATTGAGAAGTTTGGAGAATTTGGTGGAAAGAAAAGGAAGGAAAGAAAAAGGAAAAAGGAAAAGAAAATGAAAAAGGGAAGATATTTTCTTGGAAGAAAAAGTGAAAATAATTAGAGTAGCGGATTCCCGGGATTCGGTTGCGGATGCGGAAAACTTTCGGAAAAATACCGAAATCGTCCCGAAATCAAATATCTCGGAATGACCCACAAAAATTCTCAAAAATCAAGAATATTATTTTAAGAATCATGGTGAAATTCGTTTTAAGAAATTATTTATAGTTTTTAAATTAAAAATCCTGAAATCGGCCGCCAATATCGGTCGACACCCAATCTGGCAGAAATCTGATAAATTCTGAAAATGCCCAAAAAATGAATTAAGATAGTAAATATTATTCTAAAAAAATATGTGAAAGCGGTTTCTCCAAATTTGACTCCATTTGTAAATTAAAAATCCAGAAGTCGGTCAGCGGTGCTGGCGACGCCGGTTTTGAAGATTTTTCATTTAATTCAGGAAAATTCCAGAAAATCATAGAAAATATAAAATATTGGAAAATGATATTTGAAACTGAAATTGGTCAAATCTGATAACCGGAAAGACCAAATTGAGTAATACACTAAGATCAGGTCCCCGGTTCAAAGAAGGGCAGACTCTGAGTCCACGAATCCGGATCCAAGACAAAACGATCATATAAATAATTCATAATACAAAATATACGTATTCTGGGAGCGGGGTGTTACATATTTTCTTTTCCTTAGCTTGAATTGTATCACTGCTGCTACCAGCAAATTTTACTTTGTGACACCCTCCTGGCCATGGGGCCCTGCTGGTCTTGAGGCAGTCCGCCTCTAATTCTGCCATGGTCTTATCAACTTTACATGAACATTGTCAAGGGCTTATCGTACCATGGTTTTCCACTGATCACTTGGTGATGGTCCACCTTCCATCGATGTTTTAATCTTAAGACTTGCCGTCTTCACATAACTATCATAGTCATACTGGGCCTTCCTGTCATGCACTGCTATGGTCTTCCTTCTATCAATCAAGGCTGCCATGCACTATTGCATTGATGCATACCAGATCTATTATTCTGCTATTAATGATCTTCAAACCTGATGGATCCCCCAATGCCTGCAATAATCTCACCGTCTCACGACTAGTCCGCCGTAACTTTGACCGCGACCTCCGTCGATTCTTTTAACCAATATGTACAGAACCTGCATCAAACATTAGAATCTCCTCGAACTGCACCCACCATTGCATCCAGAACATTGAAAAACATAGGATTTGATACCTTGATCGTCGGAATCCGACTACAATTGCACGATCTACCTTCCGATCAATCTCGTCCATTGATTGTCTTCATCACCTTCTGTTGTTTTTCCTTTGACTTGTCGCATTGAGCCTCCATGGGATGCCTTGTGCGACGTCTCTGTGAGCTCGTCGAGCCCGTCAAGTTGTCCGCCATTGGCGATGATTCGATCATCACCTTCGCGTCTACCGTGTTCAGATTTGAGCATCATTGAGGCTTGACGATTCCACCTTGATCAATATATTCTAAAAGTCATCGATCTTTACCTTAGAATAAATCTGAACTTTCTTCGTGTCTTTTTCATCTTGACGTCTCCGCTGAACTTTATCGACTTGACATCTTCTTCTTCATCTAGAGCAGTCGAGTCTTGAACGAAGACTAGCAGCTCTGATATCATTTGTTGAACGAAATTGATATGCTCCGATACCAATTGTTGCGTGCATAACCCAGTATAGCATACTTACTATGACACAAATAGTTGGAGATACGAGATTCCCACTGACGACCTCAAACTTGCCATGAGCTCGATTACCTCGACCACACAAGATAAATATTAAAAGATATAAGAAGAAAAACACACAATTTAACGTGATTCGATCCATAGGGAGAGAACTAGAGAGAGCTTTATTAATATTCTTTTTGATATAAAGAGATCTTACCTTACTCTTGATGACACAAGAGTATTCACTTTCTCATTGAATCTACGCCTAGATTACGAGAATATATCGTCTCTCTATGCGCCTTCACCTTTCTCTTCGCTTTCTTGGCTTTTTAGGCCCTTTTTGGCTTTTTAAAGCCTTACATTGTTATTCACCATAACTTTCTTTCTCTTCTGCTCCACCTAAATTCTACTTTACAACCATTTATTTATAAGATTTTACAATACAACTCCTATTTAAACTATAGCATGATCTTGACCATTGAATGTTTGAAGAATTTTGATCAATCCTATTAGGAGTTGATCTCCTTAATTTAGAAGGATTCTAAACCATTTAATCTTTAGAAACAAATCTTCATTGAATAGGAATTGAATCCTATTCATACTCCTCCTGAAAAGGAAACTCGCGATCACCTAAAAAGAAAACTGCTTCACATTGATTTACTTTTTCAAGCCATCGTCTTCTCCCACTCAATTAGATTTTCTTGGACAATCATTTCCTCTTGAAAAACAAGATAAAATCCTAACAATATTTATATGAAATTTTTTAAATTACAACTTCACAGAACATCAAAGTTACAATCATTCCATGAAATCCACTGGGGGTATGTATTAAGAGTAAGGGCATACATTTTTCTCACATGAGTTCAAACATAAAGCAACAGGATTACTATCATCATCAATTCTACATATGGCAATGTCTTTTACACCCGAACTAGTCACTACTGTACAGTAAACTGTACCCAGTCTTTTCCTCGTTTGTAGTTTGGCAGTGAGGGTTATAGGCAGAAGATCCGATGCATGGTTCAAGTACTAGCTGCTCACAGAATAGACGTATAAATAGCATAATGGTTTACTTCTGGAGACTGGACCAGTTAGTTCTCATAATCTTTATTTAGAACTCTGGATATGGCTCTGATGGTCCGCGGAGTTGTCCTGCAACAGCCTCCTATAAGTGAAGCTCCAGCATCACGCCATTTGCTCACGTAGGAAACAAAATCTTCGGCTGAAACACCAGTGGAGGCCTGCAAAAGAAAAGTATAAATGATTAAATGACAAATTATAACCACCGTATTCTAATTGTTGGTTCTAAAGTATAGGAGATCAAGCAGATAAACAAAAGGTGCACTTTCAGCATTTTTAAGCATTTTCTTTTGGGAATCAATCCAGCCTGCTCTCCTGTGAAAATAATTAAGAAATCTCTTCAATTGGGAGAGAACAAGACCGCAAAGGCTATGACGAAGTTTGTGCTGATGCCAAAAAATGTTCTTAAACACTTGAGTGGGTAAAAATAAAAGACCATTGAAAAACTTATTTCCCTGAAATGTAAGGCAGATTGTCTCGTATATTCAACCTTTAATGAAATTGTAGATATTGTAGGATATATAACAGTATTTTCTATATTTTTAAACATGCAACAAATTAAATCATAAATCTTCCTTCAAGCTAAATACTTGTAATAAAAGCATGCAACTAATATAACAGAATTAAAAGAAAATTAGATTGCTGGCCTTCGTGCAGAAGCACTGCCCCAGAAGATGGATGGCCGGTCTCTCATCCGGACCTTAGAATGACATCCTCTCCTAGCGGTAAAACCTCCCCCGATAGTTCACCGGCATCCAACTCAGGACGATGAGCTAGGCCTTAGCTCAGACGGAGATTCGTTCCCATAAATAAAATAAAAACTCCTAACAAAATTTTGTAATGAAGAATTGTGGAGGGAGATAAGAGTTAGGACAGAATGAATGTAGTTGTTCTTGCCTGTACCAGAATAAACTGCGAGAAGGAATATTTATAGCTTCTCGGAGTCTAGCGGTTGCAACAGCTCCGCTCCAAATCCACACACGTTCATGCGGTTCGCAATACACGGGAGCAGATCCGAAGTACTAGGTCAAACCAAACAGAAAATCTGAAAAAAATTCAAGCTGAATTTTTAAAAAACAAAATAAAAATTTTTCAGGCTCAAGAGCTCCTGAATCAAACTGCATTCGTGTCCCCAGGTCGTGGACGCGCGCCACCTGAACCTGACCCCGGTCCGATTCGGTTCGGCGCGTGTGCGCACGTGTGGGGAATGGCTCATGGCCCACACTCGTAACAATAGGCATGAGAGAAGTTAGTATATATATTACTTAACCTCCCATCTCCTATCCAATGTGGGATTAAAACAAAGACAAATAAGAGAGAAACTCAAGTTTCCCCTCTAAATTCAAAACACATCCAACAGTCCCCCTCAAAAACTTGAGTTTCAGGGAAGATAAAACAAATCTACAATAAATAACAAACAAATCATCAGATCATAAATGACAAATGAAATCGAGCAACATCATACTGTGGATTCGGGACAGGTAGACTATACCTAGAACCTTCCTTAGTGAATTCATCGCTATCTGAGAGACATTGAACTAGGCTCTTTTACTAGATATTGATAGAATATACACACAGTAAGTCTCCATCCATTAAGCGAGCGGGTTGAGCTTTATAAGTCATGCTCATAATAACCGACTCATGAGAGTTTCTAGGGGTCAGCCCTGCCTCCCAACCGCGGCCATCACGGTTCCTCTCACGTAGGTAAATCATCCAAGGGTACTACAGCTAGATGATATATCCTCCACACTACATGCGTTGGACTTATTAAGAGTTAAAACTCATCCATACCTGTGTCATAAGAGCATCATCACCATAGAGAAGGGATAGTAGCTACAATGCCACATATATGATATAAACATATCCGTATCAATGCTCCACACGAGTATCACCAGTTCATCTTGTTTCCACCACATTGAACCTCTTTCATGGAATCAACTCCCAATCAAGTAGGTTGGGTTACGGCTGTCGTTAAACGCTACTATGGGCTAACCCCATCTCCCTCGATGATTCTAAGACCACACTCTTAGAAAGACCCTCAGTAAATAGGTCAGCAATATTCTTCTCGGACTTTACAAAGTCCAGAAGCACAACTTTGCCCAATAGGCGCTGAACAGACTTCAGTTTAATTTAAATGTATATGTTCATCTTCTTATTAACATTATCTTACTTTAGATTCTTAATAGTGGATCTTGATTATGAACTGAGATGAAAGTATAGGTTCAGGCACGATGGAGAATTCTGACAAAAGATTCTTTAACCATTTAGTTTCTGTACAAGTAGCGTCCAGAGCTATAAGCTTAGACTCTATGGTGCTCCTGACAATCACTGTTTGTTTGCAAGATTTTCAGGACACAACTGCACCACCAAATATGAATACATATCTAGTAGCAGACTTTACACTGTTGGAGTCAGTAACCCAGTTGGCGTCACTGTACCCTTCTATTACATCAGGATATCCAATGTAAATAAGACAATAGTTAATTGTGTCTCTAAAATATTTGAATACTCTCTAATGCAGTCCAGTGTTCTCTACTAGGGTTACTAGTGTATATACTCAATCTACCTATTGCATAAGAGATATCAGGCCTAGTTTTGTTGGAAATATAAAAAAGTGAACCTATCAATTGAGAGTATTTCAGTTGAGACACAGGCTCACCCGTATTCTTCTTTAAAGCAATTGAAGAATCATATGGTGTAGAAATAAGTTTGGAATTATAAAAATCAAATTTATGAAGCATTTTCTAGATGCTATGAGACAGACTCAATGAAATTCCAGGAGTTCTGGATATTTTCATTCCCAATATCATATCGTCAGGACCTACATCCTTCATATCAAAATTTTGGGATAGATAATCCTTTACCCTTTAGATTGCATCAAGAGAAGTACCAACTATGAGGATGTTTCACATAGAGACAAACAATGATGTAATTATCAAGTTTCTTTGAATAGATGCACTTGTCACACTCATGGATAATGAATCCAAAATGTGTAATGACTTTGTTGAACTTTTGATGTCATTGTTTTGGTGATTGTTTAAGACAATACAAGGACTTCACAAGTTTGCACATTTTATTTTCTTGTCCCTTGGCTATGAACCCTTCTGGCTGGTCCATATAGATCTCTTCCTCGAGATCGCCATTTAGGAAAGCAGTTTTCATATCCATTTGATGTATGAATAAGTTATAAATTGAAGCAAGTGCTAGAAAGATTCTGATAGAACATATCCTGGCAATAGGAGATTAAGTGTCAAAGAATTCAATACCCTTTTGTTGGGTGAAACCCGTGCAACTAATCTGGCTTTGTATTTGTCGACTGTGCCATCGGATCGGAGTTTCTTCTTGAAGATCCATTTACAACCTACAAGTTTGCATCCTAGAGGAAGGTCAGTGAGAATCCAAGTGTTATTCTACATTATGGACTTGATCTCACTGTAAATGGCTTCTTTCAAGAAAGGATACTCAGAAGAGTCCATTGCCTCCTTGAAAGAGCTAGGATCACCTTCCACAAGATAGGTAAAAAAATCTTCACCGAAAGATGTAAGAGTCCTAATTCTTTTGCTCCTTTTAGATTTAGAATCTGCAGGAGAAGAACTAGAAGAAGAATATCAGAGACAGAGAGAGTGCAAGAAAGATCACTAGAGATTCTAAACTTGAAAGAAAAGATGTTTCCAAAGTAAATATCATCCCTGCCTTCAATGATGGTGTTGTTGGATATTTTACTGATCTCATAATTAACTACTAAAAATCAGTTAACATTACTATCAGTGCACATCTAATGAAGATAACATTAACAGTCTTGGGGCTGATTTTCCTTTTTTTCGGTTCCGGTCTTGAAACCTTAGCCATGCAACCGAAACTTTGAAAAATTGAATGTTAGGAGTCCTCTCTTTCCAACGTTCATAGGGAGTAACGTCGGGTCTCTTTGGGAATCCTATTGAGGATAAAACAGATAGAAAGGAGAGCTTCACCCCAAAGGTTCTCGGGTGCACCTGAGCTGAGTAACATGTAGTTCACCATGTCCATCAGTGTTCTGTTCTTCCTTTCAGCTACACCGTAGGACTGAGGTGTAGGGAGCAGTTACCTCATGAATAATGTTATGAATAATATTCTGCTCTTGGCAATACTCACTCATTTCATTTTGAGGTATCCCCCCCCCCACGATCAGAACATAGAATTTTGATCTTCTTTTCAAGTTGGTTCTCAGCTTCGATTTTATACACCTTAAACCAATCGAGGACTTCATCCTTAAATTTGAGAAGATAAGTGTAACAGAATTTGGAGTGATCATCAATGAATGACAAAATATCTTCTACCGCCTCGGGTAAGAACTCTGTTCGAGTCACACACATCAGTATGAATAAATTCGAGGGGTTCAGATGTCCTTGCGATAGAAGAAAATAATTTCGGGTATTTTTACCCTGAACACAGATTTCACATCTAGAAGATGTGTCAAAAGAAGATTAAGGATTCAAATTAATCATTTTCTTGATAGAATTGAAGTTGACATGTCCTAATCTTCCATGCCAGATATCACAAGATTAAATGTTCAAAGCAACAAGAATAGAAATTTTATTACCGGAAGGATTGATTACATTGAGCCGGAAAAGGCCATCACAAACAAAGCTCTTTCCAATGAAAGTATTAGACTTGAAGATTACAAACTTATTGGACTCTTTGACAATCTTATAGCCAGCTCTAAGAAGGGATGATTCGCTGATCAGATTCCTCCGAAGTGAGGTACATGTAGGATGCCTTGGAAGAGTAAGAATTTTCCCGAAGGTCATCTTCAGATCAATGCGACCAGTTCCCCTTATCTCTCTGGTGAAGTCATCTGCCGGCTCACGCTTCCTCCACGATGTCCCTGATAGGATTTAAACTAGGAGCATTCAGTAAAAATATGAATATTGGCTCCTCAGTCCGAGGAGAAGGTAATTGAGTTGACAATAAGAGAGGAATCTAACCTAAAAAAGTTGGAGCTCAGTTCCACCATGTTGACCTTGTGTCCGCCATTTCTTCCATTTCCTCTTAGTTGAGCTTTGACTAATTCCTTCTTCCGGTTGAAACATTGAGGCGCCAAGTGATTAGTTCTCCCGCAAACGTAGCAAAATCTTCCATCGGTCTTCTGGTCAGAGATGTTGGGTTTGAAGGAGGAAGATTGAAAAGGTTTAAAAGAAAAGAGTTTCTATGAGAAGAAGAATGAAAGTGATTGGATTTCTTGAACTTCTTATCCTCGGGATTCATGAATTTGCGCTTAGGCTTATCTTCCACCAAGTTGACTTTCGCTTTTAGTTCAGACTTGGTTTTGAAATTTTGCCTATGTGATCTTCTATGCGAATAGCTTTTAAGACTTGAATAAGGGTTAGGTCACCTTGTTTGTGACGGAGGTCTCCAGCAAAAGCTGACCAAGGAGTAGGGAGTGTATCAATGTGACATGACACCTTGTTATCGTCGGAGAATTAATTTTCTTTCGATTGAAGGTGTCGGATATAATCTTAAAATTTATGAAGTTGATCATTGATTGGTTTAGTATCAAACATCATGAATTTATTGAAAGAGGAGGTGAATCTTTTAATTCCAGTATCATCGAGGCCATATTCATCCTCGAGAGGTGTTCATAGTTCTTTAGCACTCTTTTATCCATAATAAATATCATATAGACTATCAGCATGCACTAAAAATTCTATGGAGACAATGATAGTCAATTTTCTCAGGTTTCAAATAAATGTAAGAGGAAAGAGTTGTAGGAGTTTCAAGAGGAGAAGATCCAACAGATGATGATTTAGGAGAAGGTGCAGGAATGGTGTCATCTATGACTGATATGAGACCTAAAGTGGTCAACCAGTACTTCATCTAGTTTGCCCACTTTTTAAAGTATGTGCCTAGGAATTTCTCCAGTTTAACACTCTTAGAATGATCAGGGTTGGTCATAGTGTCGGGATATCACTACCTGAATTTATATTTCACAATTATTTAAAAATTTTAGAATGTAGTTTCTGTTAGTAGCTATTAAATTAGGGTTTACAGAATAAAATAGTGTATAGTCCTTCTTTAATTATATGTCAAATGATTCTAGCAAGATATACTTTGTGTCAAGCAATACTAAGTTGCAGAGGTTAATCAGTTTAATGTGAAAGTTATTCTATCACAGCATTAAAGTAGCTACTTTGCAGACTAACTAATTACTAGTTAGAAAGAGATAATTTAAACTAATATCTTAATTAGTTATTCGTAGAATATCAGTAAAACAAATAACACACTAATTGTTATGTAGGAATAAATCATTATGCTTGCAGAATGATAACTTTAAACAAGATCCTATTGCATGAAATCTTTCTAACTATTAAGTTATTTAGCATGTAAGAGATAAATATTAAATCAGGCTGAAGGAATCTTGCAACAAGATAAGATTTTACAATAATATGTTAAGATAAAATCTAAATAGTTTAGAAAGATTTTATAAATATATTTTTTATAATTTTTATAAATCTTGTAATAAAATGATTTAATGAAATCTTTAAGGATAAATAAAAATTTCCTGAAACAAATTTGAAGAATTTGTACTAAAATTTAGATCTTGAAAATTTGGGTTTTTGTGAAAGGATTTCAATAAATTTGCTTTTGAAATTTTTGGCAAGAATTAAATGAATTTTATTGCAAGAATAACTTTACTGGTATGAAACATGTAAATAATTAATTGCATGAACAAGTATTGTATTAAAAGATTTATTGCATGAAATATTATTAAACAATCCTCTATCTTTTAGATTGTAGGATATATAATTGTATTTTCGATATTTTTAAACATGCAACAAATTAAATCATAAATCTTCCCTCAAGCTAAATACTTGTAATAAAAGCATGCAACTAATATAACAAAATTAAAAGAAAATTAGATTGCTGGCTTGAGGTGATAGTCGTGCAGAAACACTGCACTAGAAGATAGATGGTAGGTACCTACTCTCCCTAGCGGTAAAAGCTCCCCCGGTAGTTCACCCGCACCTAGCTCAGGACAATGAGCTAGGCCTCTGCTCAGACGGAGATCCGTTGCCCAGAAATAAAATGAAAACTCCAACAAAATTTTGTAAGAACTTGTGGAGGAAGATAGAGTTAGGACAGAATGAATGTAACTGTTCTTGCATGTACCAGAATGAACTGCGAGAAGGAATATTCATAGCTTCTCGGAGTCCAGCGGTAGCAACAACTTGCGCTCCAAATTCGCACATGTTCATACAGTTCACGATACACACCAGCAGATCCGGAGTACTAGGTCAAACCAAACAGAAAATCCCAAAAAATCTCAAACTAAATTTTTTTAAAAAACAAAACAAAAATTTTTCAGGTTCAACAGCCCCTGAATCGAACTGCATTCGTGTCCGTAGTCGTGATAGCGCGCCATCCGGCCCTGCACCCGGCCCGATTCGGTTCGGCGTGTGCGCACACGTGTGGGGATGTGGCCCATGACCCAACACTCATAACAATAGGCATGGGAGGAGTTGGCATATATACTACTCAACCTCCCATCTCCTATCCAATGTGGGACTAAAACCAAAAGCCAAATAAGAGTGAAACTCAAGTTTTCTCTCGAAATTCAAAACACATCCAACAAGCATTTGGACAATGCCTTCCAGAAGATCTGAAAACTTTGAGCCAGCAAAATACAGAAACAAAATGTTTTTCACTTCCAAATCCACAATAAAGCACGGCAACCAACTGCTCTTCTTGCTCGAAGAATGTTATTTTTCCTTCCTCGGAAATATTTTTCAGCATTTTATTCTAGCTTTTCAAAGACATTATCCAAATTACTGTGTCAAGAAGGCTTTATAGATGGTCATATTGCAACAGGCTAGATTGAAATAAACTCGATCACAATTCTGGGCTTTGAATTATATAACCAAAGTTCATTAAAGTTCATTAAAGTTCTAAAACAGTAAACAGGGGATAAACAAAATAAAATTTCAGTTTGAAGTATGAATGCAAAATATCAGAGGAATTCCTTGTTTAGGTGTATACTAGAAATTTACTCACCACCCATTCCTTTTTATCAGCATCATATGTTTCCCCGCTGTTGGGATAAATTAAAATTGGCTTCTCCGTCACCTGCACAAAATTCATAAAACCGCAAAAAATTACATGCCAAGTTAACTCCATGGAAACAGCAACCAAGATAATTTACTTCATCCTTGATTATGAAAAACAAAAAAACAATTGGCAAGTCTAAGATCCAACTAGTAGCAGGTAGCCAATCCGTGGCCATTATCTAACAGGGTTTTTTCAGTATATTAACACCACAATGCTTGAAGAATATATTTGCTTTACTCAGCTTACTGATGCAGAAGTAGTCATTGATAAGTTGCACCAAAAGGAAGCCTCTTAACAAGAACTCATACCAAATCTAGTTCACCCATGAATAATGTAATTTAAAGAAAATTCTTATGTTTAATGACTTATACTGATCACAATTAATTAGTCTTTTTAATGTTTAATGATAAGATGTTTAATGACTTATACTGATCACAATTAATTAGTCTTTTTAATGTTTAATGATAAGCTTTGACTGCTAGAAACTATTCGTTCTTCTAGTAATTGTAAGACCACGAGAGGGATGGTTCACTAGCATCTTTTCAGACGTATGCCCGGAATCCACTTATTTTTCATTCTTCTAGTAGTTAAGAGTATGAATCGGATGACTGCCAAAGAATCTTCTCAAGAAGAATGCAGCATTGGCCACGCTGACATTTATGCTTATGACATTAACCTCAGACCCAACAAGAATCCATTGAATTTCAATACTTAAACTTCAATTTAGATTGAGTGACCACACTTGGGACAGCATTGCCACCTTTTCGTGACATTGAAAATGACATTCATACAACTGCCAAGTGGTGACTAGGCACAACACAACAGAGAGATTATTCCTCTAGAAATTAAGAAAGCTGCTCAGTTCACACAAATGGATAAATTATACTCCCATAAATTTAGAGTGGATAAGTTATAAATCTTATTCTTGGACATGAACATCCATCGTAGAAAATAGTACTGTCAGTTGAGAGACTAAATTCACAACCCAGAGAGGACCAAATTGAAATGGAAGGTCAAGAAGGCAGGCAGGCCAATATGGAAGTGGTAACCAAAGAACACATAGCCTATTGACAAATATAGCACTCGTAGGGATCAGTCATTCAGAAATGGAAATAATTGATATTTTACAGGGCCTTCTTCTTTGGTGAAATGTTAGCAGGTCCTTAAACTGGATGGATAAGTATAGGACAATGCCCATCATAAGAATATTTCACTTAAGTCTCTATTTAATAGAAGATCTCTCAAAAGCTTACAGTAGGTGATGATTGATTTTCCAAATTGGTTTCATTGTCGTGTATATTACTTCTATTGTACGTTCATTTTGAGAGTCCCCAGAAAAGGAAAAAAGAAGGAAAAAAAAACAAAAATAGATAAAATTCATATCTTGTACAGAAGTTCATTGACCCATTCTCTATAGATTTATTTGCATGCGCAAAGCTAACAAAGCTAAGAAGCTCATTGTTTGTAGTATTAGCCAATGAGGTATCATTTTGCCCAATACAAATCGTCATGGCTAATGCAAGTGCAAATATCCTTAGACCAAACACCTCTATGATGTGCATTTCATTTTCAGAACACAGTATGACTAGTTCTTGTACTAAATATATTCACGTTTAATCCGCATCCACCTCTAATTACTAATATTTCATCAAGCGGTCAAAAGATGGTAGTGCAAAGTATGCAGCAAGTGCATTCTAAGTATTGTAGCACGCACACGGCATATATTAACAGTGAATCACAACTGTAATCTCAAATTAGATTATGACATTAAATTTTCTATACTAGCGTACTAAACTTAGTTGCTGATACGCAACTATAAAATGATTGGAAATAACGTAGGAGGCAAAAAAAAAAAAAAACAAAAAACAAAAAAACAAATGCACATCGAGGACTAAGCTTAGCATATTCACAAAGCACAACAATATTGCATAGAAAGAAATAAATGGCAGGTGACAAATATTACTTTCTTAATAGAGAGGACCAGGTTGTGAATAAATCTGGGAGGTGTGCAATTGATTCCGACAGCCACAACTTTCTTGCATGAATTGGCAATAGAGGCACACTCAGATAAGGAGTCTCCACTGACCACATTAACTCCGTCCTTTGAATTGAAGGAAAACCATGCTGGGATATTTATATTTTCTTCATCAAGAAGTTCAGCATAAGCCTGTACAAGAATCGATCATAACTATGCCTAAATCCGTTACAATATGCTTAACCAACACAAAATTATCATTAAGCATGTCACATAAAATATAAAAAATCATAAACTAATTACCCGTATAGTGAATTATGGTCAGTGTGTCCTGGCTATCCATTATAAATAATTCTTAAGAGTAACAGTCACCGTCAATGTGAGTGGGTGAGAACATACATGAAAATGTCTGTTAAATTAGTTGAAGAAACTGAAATTTGTGTATTATTATAAGATCATTGCCCAAAGGGGTGTGTGTGGGGGTCTCTCTCTCTCTCTCTCTCTCTCTCTCTCTCTCTCTCTCTCTCTATATATATATATATATATATATATATATATATATATATATATATATATATATATATAGAGAGAGAGAGAGAGAGAGAGACTTGTGTCCTAAAAAGATTTGAGCCCGAATCTTTCCAGCTCACATACAACCCTCCGACATTCGAATACAAGATCCACTCCGTTGAATTTGATCTATATTATTTCAAGTATTTATAAACAAAAAATCAAGTGTTTTGAATTTTTTTTTTGCCCACCATCAAGCGGCGCAAAATGAACGGCCGAAAGTAGTGAATTGGTTAGATTATGTATTTGGACATACAAATTTTCGATCTGGCCATTTGATTATGATCTAAACATTTAAAAACCCCTACAAATCAATTTTTGTTAGGTTTCAAATGTTCTACACCGTTAAAATAATCAACTCACTATTTAGGCCGTTCGTTTTTTTCCTACTTGATGCATAGGCAAAAAGTATTCAAAACACTTAATTTTTTGTTTATACATACTTGAAATAATATAGATCAACTTCAACAGAGTGAGTCTCGTATTTGAATGTCAGATGTTAGTATTTGAGCGGGAAGGATTCAAATCCTTTTGGAAGGCCACAAGTCTCTCTCTCTCTCTCTCTCTCTCTCTCTCTCTCCCTATATATATATATATATATATATATATATATATATATATATATATATATATGAAAATAGTCTAATGAGAACCGGTCTTACAATAAGTTTCATACGAACTCCACGGTGAGCCACCCCATGAATGACATGAACCGTTCATCTTGATCTACAAACTCTAATTAGTCTATCAATGAAAAATCACGTGAATCCGTGCCTTTTACCCATGTATTAATTGGTTACACAAAATATGTTATATTAGTCGTAGAAAAAAGATGTCATTTGACGCATATGCAAAAAAATTGGAATCGCATGATTTTTCATTGTTAGCCTAACTTGAGTATGTAGAGATGAACGGATCGGATCATCCATGAGATCTCATTGTGGAGTTCTCACAAAACTTATTATGAGCCCGGTTCTCACAAGAATACTTCCACATATATATTAGCCTAGTGTTTTTCAGTCTGATGCTGCTCTTTATCAGTCTGTTGGCTGATATATTAGTCTGTTGGCAGATATATCAGGCTTTTGTTTCCAAAGTGATGGATGCAAGTTAGCTCTTGCAAGTGTGGGCACATGTCAGTTTGTTTTTCAGTTTCTGATACAGCTTTAACAGTTGTATCAATCTTAAAAAAAGTGAGCAGGCTCCAGGTTTTAAGTGTCAGCAGTTGATGGTATTAGTGTGTATATGGATAACCTCTAACCTTGTACTAGGAATTGTTCTCATGGCCCTTTGTAGCCCAACCTGTTGTAGTGGCCACTTTCTGACCCGTATGAAATTGTGACATGTGTCTATCCGGCCTAGAGTCTCCGTCCAATTTGAGCTCCAAGTGGGTCAGATAAGTAGAAGAAGAGATAAAGTTGGTTAAAGAAAAATCTCTATCTTTAAGCCTAAGCATCATCCAAACGAGGCAGTTATCCCTCGGGGACAATCCGTCCTTATTTACAGTAAGGTGCAAACTACCAGATAGAGATGAACTCTCCCCTATCTCAATTCAAACCAGAATGTTCAGCTCAACCGCCATCAAGATGAGGATTTTAAGCATTCAAATTGAGTGGGACTCCCTCACCTTATCTTGTAGATATTACCTGTATAAATAACAAATCCATCCCAATAAGGAGAGGATTAATGATTGGAATCTAAAAACCCTAGCACACTAGAGAAGCCCACCTAGAATCACCATTGTTATAATGGAATTCTCCTCTGTGATTTTTTTCCTTTTGGTTTCACGTAGTTCTGTGTGTTTGTGTTTACTTTCTGTGA
Source organism: Agave tequilana (assembly GCA_038442645.1). Taxonomy (NCBI): domain Eukaryota; kingdom Viridiplantae; phylum Streptophyta; class Magnoliopsida; order Asparagales; family Asparagaceae; genus Agave; species Agave tequilana. The sequence continues at coordinate 23,835 of JAVJIF010010175.1, read as the reverse complement.
TTTGATTTAACTATCCCTCTTCATTATTTTAGTGTGTGGGTTGATTCTTTAAGAATTTACCCACTGCATTTGGTGCTTTCGTTGAAAATCTTGAAACCATACCCTTGAGATCTCTCGCTCAACACCCTAACCCTTCCACAAAACACCCTTGCTCAACAGTCATGGCTCACAGGAGTGCCACCCGACACAACGTCAACACTCCTAACGAACCTGATCCATCAGCCCTCTCCCGCGGACAACTCATCCAGATGGTAATCGACCGACGACGGTTGAACGAGCACCAAGCAAAGGCCGATCGTGAGCGAGAACTGGTCGTTATCCATCGCGATACAGCTGACATGAGCGCAAAGCGGTAACACAGGTCAATCATCAGCTGCTCGCGCAAATAAAGGTTCTGCAAGAAGTGCAGCAGCGAGTCATCGAGTTAAGCGCCCAGGAGATTCAGGCGGACTCCTCTCCCGAGGTCAATCAACACCTTGCAGCTATGACCGACTCACATTTCAAGCTAAACAAAATGTACTCCAAAGTGATCGTTCCACATGAGGATCCCGAGAACCTTCAAGCCAACAGCTCGAGGAAGCGCGCAAGGAGGCATTGAACCCAACTCTTAAGGAGGACGCTCCCCCGACAATGGCGAAGACCGAGGAGTTCATCGCCTTCACCCCTGAACCTCCTGATCGACAAGATCTTCCACATCATCAAGCATCAACCCTGATTGAAACTCCCTAAGACAACCAAGCACGACTCCAAGTACGATGAGCACACTCGAGTGAGTCAACAGCTTATATCGGGTCTTACTCTGATGGCTATGAAGGAAAAACAGCCCCGGCGGCTATCCCTCGGGGAGCCCCCTGAAAAACAAAGGTTATATCGGGTCCTACCCTGATGGTTATGAGGCAAAAAAAACCACTGCGGCTATCCCTCGTGGAGCCTCCTGAAAGACGGAGGCTCGCCCACAATGGTAGCTCAGAGTCAGCCGAGACAGGTTTTCACTACATTGGTTCCTACTCTGAAGACTATGAGGAAAAAATATCCCCCGCTGCTATCCCTCAGGAAGCCCATGAAAGACGGAGGCTCGCCCATAAGGGCTGCTCGGAGTTAGCCTAGACAGGTTTTCACCTTAATCGCCACTCGTGAGTCAACAGCCTATATCGGGTCCAATCTGACGGTTATGAGGGAAAAACAGTCCCCGCGGCTATCCCTCGAGAAGCCCTATGAAAGACGGAGGCTCGCCCACAAGGGCTGCTCGGGGTCAGCCTAGACAGATTTTTACCTTGATAGCCACACGAGTGCAGTCTATATCGGGTCCTAACTTGACAGCTATGAGGGAAAAACAACCTCGCGGCTATCCCTCGGGGAGCCCCCTGAAAGACGGAGACTCGCTTATAAGGGCTGCTCGGGGTCAGCCTAAACAAATTTTTACCTTGATGGTTACCTATAGTGAGTTAACAACTTGTAGGGGTCCTACCCTGATAACGACCCCAACAAAACAAAGACACAAGGCATCGCACGAGAGCATCAAGAGCAAGAATTTAAGACTCAGAGAAAATAAAGGACCTTTTCATCACATTCATCCATACAAAAAGTGGGTTAGCCTCATTATTCCCGTCTACAACCACTGCCCCGATCTGCTGACCACCTCCGAGATCTCTCATGCCAGCTGCCAGAACTCTCAACACGATCGGTTGATCTCCCGGGCTGACTGCCAGACCCCGGACTGGAAGCTAGGACCCTCGGGGCTCCGGTTCTCGCCCCTAGCCATCCTCGGCGCTCTCCACCCGGAACACCAGATCTAAGGGCTATAACCTCAAAGCGCAATTTATGCACCTCCAACGATATTTCATGAACAAGCCAAAGATCAATATAACGGTCCGGCTGGCGCGAAATTTCAGCCCTTAACTTTTTCACATCCTTGTCACGACTTTCCAAGTTACTCCGCAGCACGCGGACTTCGTGCTCGTGCGCCAGCTTCTCTGAACAACCCCATCGACCTGCTCCCGAAGAGAAGAAATCTCCAACTGGGCCGAAATCACTTTTTCCTGGAGATCGACACCTCTCACGCCTTCTGCAACTCCAAAAGCCAGCTCAGCAACTTCTCTTCAAGCTCTACCTTCTCCTCCCTCAACGAAGCGCTCGCCACCAGTAGCTTACGCCCTTTCTAAAGGACCTCTTCCACCCTCTTCCTAAGATCTGCCACGGTCATGTTGTGAGAAATAAGCTCACAATCGAGCTGAAAGGTTAGAAGATCGAGTAGTTTGAGCTCTACGGCGCGAGAAAGCTCAGAAATCCTCGAGAACTTCCCCCACGGCTACTTTCTCCCGCCAGTCATTCAAGGAGTCTAACAACAATCCAGGCTCATCATCCAATCTATTTTCACCTCTTCATCTCCTCCCCCCAGTCCAGAGCCTTTGACCTCCTCGATCGGCTCCTCACCCGAAACACTAACCTCATCAAAACCTATGCGGACAAGGAACATCCCCAGCCTCAAAAGGCTCCCCCTCTGATTACCAATCACCGAGTCAAAAGGCGAGCAGAAAAGGCCCGCCGGACCCGCATTCGCTACGACCTTAAAGCACAAAGGGAATAAGACATTTAAAAAGGGGCGGAAGCTAAAGATTCAACTACTTTTGCTCAAAAGATTACACTAGATCTCTACAAACAATGGTAGAAAAATTAAACAAGACAAACTCTCAAACACTCATTTTGCCTTTGCCTTTGCGAGAGGCCTCAGAAGTGGGAGCCGGAAGAGCAGCTTTCTCGGGGGCAGCCCAAGCCACCCACGCAGCGTCGGGAGCAGCCGGTGGAAAGCTCGTTGGTAAGGGCGCAACATCACTTGACAGAGTATTCAGAGAGCTCTCCTCCACAGTAGCGGGGGAAGCACCAGTCACCCGCCTAGCATCGGGAGCAATCGACAGAAAGCTAGATGTTAGAGGCTCAACATCGCTAGACGGAGCATTCAGAGAAGTCTCCTCCACGGCAGCAGAGGCAGAGTTGCTTTCAGAATCCTAACCTGCACTCCTAAGGAAGGATCCAATCTCAAGCGAGTGTCTCAGAGGCACCCCACGCTTCTGTCTTCATACCCCTCTTTATACTTCTTAAATTTGAACAACTTCAGCGCATGTTGACAATCGGCTACAGCCTCCTGCTCACGCACATCAGCCTCCTCGAGGGCAATCTGTACTCGATTCAAGTCATCAGTGAGGCGATCCCTCACCTCCTCGAAAGCATCTCGCTTCGATCTCAGGGCAGCTTCTGCCTCCTCTACACGCAGTCGCATCCTCTCAAGATCTTGTCGGGCCTCTAGCAATGTAGACTCATGTTGTAACTCGGAGTCCCTCTTCTGCATCTCCAACCCCTTCTTCTCCAGCTCCCCCTAATCCGCACCTCCCGGCTCAAGCGAGCAGCCACTTCAAGGCTCAAATCTTCTTTGAGCACCAACCTCCTCAGTTGCTGCCTGCCCTGCAACACTAAGCTCCTCCATCCTCCGGCGGAAATCTCTCGCCTTCAAAGCATCTCGGTGTTCATCCAGCAGTTTCGAGATAACCTCGTTCTGAAGGGAAAGTCAAAGTTAAGCAGCACTCAACAAATAACTCAAAATAAGGACGTCAGGTTACTTACCCTGAAAAAGTCATTTTTCAGATGTCCCTCCGCTCCTTCAAAGGCACCTTTGAGTTCCTCAAGCCCCCTGAGGTAGTCTCTGTTGGCCCAGAGGCCTTCCACTCTAGTTTTGATGATGATTAACTCATGAAGTTATGTTTATTAATAATCTTGTGATGTTTAATTTCAGATCCTTAACCAAGATATTAGTAGGTGATTAGCTTCAACAAAAGAAGTTTTGAAGCTTTCACAAGGTGATTCAACAGCCCGAACGTCAAAGTTTTTATCTAGCACTCGTTGGAGTCAAGCTCGATGGATCACGTTTGGATCGAGTCGACTTGGAGACGGCGGCCTACAAGAAGATCTCGGTACATAGTTTAGTTTTGTTTTAGATCCATTTGTTAGATTAGATAGTGTGATATGCTCAAGTTCACAACACACACGTTTCATGTTTTGGTTTATTGGTTTTCGGTTTTTGGGTTTAACCGATCTTGATTTTCATGAATAGATAGTATCAAAACAAGTTTACATTGTTTAATGTATATTAGAATTGTTTATATACATGTATGCTTCAACTATTTATACAAACTTAGTTTGATAGTCTATTTCATGAGTTTGGAGTTTTGGTATGTTAACAAAACTTATTTGGATTTTAAGTCAAAAACATTGATATATATATCTTTCATGTATATTGGATTATATCCATATACTACATGCCTAAAAGTTGTTTCAAATCATGTTTTATATTTGGATGAGTTTTGGACAAAACGAATTTTCAATTCAAAAATCAAGTTTTGGAAAATACGGAATTTGGTTTTCGGCAAAATTTCTAAGACACAAAAATGGTTCAAATAGTTTAAAATATGTGTTGAATTTTTCCACACATGTTTATATATCAAAGTATTATACTGAAACTATTTTTGTGAATTTTAGAGATTTTATGGGATTTATTTGGCAATTAAAAACTCAAGTTTTAAATCCTGATTTTAACTGCCAGGCTCTGGCGGTTGACCGACCGGTCGACCGGAACGATCGACCGGATGTGCACAAAACGTGCACAAGGCCATTTGGTTTGGTCGGTCGATCGTGTGGTCGACCGACTGAAGTATCCTTACTCTCGGGTAAGGACGGTCGACCGGGCGGTCGATCAGAGTTTGGCAACGGTCAAATTTCGACCGTTGGCCGGTCGACCGGCCAGTCGACCGGATTCTGACCATAATTAGCTGCCAACGGCTAGTTTTTCAAAGGGGCTATAAATTGGATTTTCTCTTAATAGTTTTTAACAAGTTTCTGGAGAGCTTATTTTCTGATCTTACTAGTGTTTTTGCAGCAATTAAAAAAAGTTTTGGTTCTAAAGTTTACATTTGATTTGGTGTTTTTTTAGGGTTTGAAAAATCAAAGAAAAGTGATTTTGGGAAAAGTGTTTTTGGTTCAACTTCTTCATCCTTATTTCAAGTTTTTCCCAAAGAATTTTCTTTGAGTATTTATTTTCCATTCCTTTAGTTTTTCTCACACTTGAGCTTGTCATTCTATCCTATCTATTAGGATCTTTTGTTTTGTGGGAAAAGAATTGGTTTGTGGTTTTTTGATCACCAAGTTGTAAACCCTCCTACTTTGTGTTATCCCTCTTGTGTAGAGGTTGATTTTGGAGTGGTGGCTTTGTGCCCTATCACTCTAGTGAGAGGTTGATTGGTGTTTGGCTTTGTGCCCATCCCTCAAGTGTGAGGTGATTGATTTCTGTGGTGGCTTTGGTCTAGCCTCTAAGTGTAGAGGTTATTTTGGTTGAGAGAGGAGTTGTGTACTCCATATTGTAATTGCCCCAAATCCTCAGTGGAGGTTCCCTGTGTGGGACTCCTTTGTGGACGAGTTAGTGAAAATCCTTCTGTGTGAAGGCGGGGACGTAGAGCTGGGTGCTCGAACCTCAAAATATATCCGTGTGTTAGCGATTGATCCATTGCCTCTCTAACTCTCTTTACTTTGTGCCATTGCATCATTTCATATTGCTCATTCATTATATGCTTTGCTTAATTGTGTGTGCCTCACTTGTGCTTAACACGAGAACTTCATATAGCGCCTCAACTTTTATTCAGAGGAATCAAGAGGAGTTAGTCCAGAGCACTTCACCGAGAATTCGGTTACACTCGTTCGTTGCATTAAGTGTGTTGCTATTTAAGTTTTAAATTCCGCATTTTGTTCATTAGATTAGCCGTACACATATTCACCCCCTCTAGGTGTACCTACAATTGGTATCAGAGCCTACGCTCCTGATATTAGGTTTAACCACCTAGGAGTGTGATCTTGGTTTTGCTAATCTACATTTGCATTTGCATTTGCACACATATTGTTTGCACTCATGGATGTCCCTCCCATGTTTGATATCTCTAAACTTGATATATGGAAGGTTCTGATGAGTTGTCATTTAAAAACCCTAGGTTATAAAGTTTACCTTGTCATTATCAAGTAATCCTACCTTAGTGATAGCAGGTATATAGAGGCCAATGCACTAGCCCTAAAGGCACTTGGAGCATCTCTTGATAAAGAATATTTACATGTGTTTTCTCACTATGAGTCCGCTTTTACAGTATGGAGCATTTTGACATCTCCCGAGTTACCAACGCTTATATCGATAAAAGAGGAGATCTAGGATAGACAAGTCCGACGAACGTTGCTTCATGGTCCAAGGGAATGACTCCCTTGAGGTACAATCGGAAACTCAACTAGATGCTAGCACTAGTTCCTATTGCAATGAGTGTTTAGAAGCACAAGTCATGAATGATGAACTTGCTAAAAATTGTGAAAATTTGATTTCAAAATACAAACTTTTGAAAAAGAAAGTCTTGATTTAAAAGAAGAAAATAAAAATTATCTTCTAGACTTGAGATTGTTTTGCAAGAAAGGGATGAGATTTCAAGTGAAAGTGACTCGCTTAAATCCCAACTTGATCTTGCACTTAATGAAAACAAAATTTTGAAAAGTAAAAATGATTGTGAATATGTTTTGAAGAAAAATGAGGATTTAACTTCAAATTTTGATTTTGTATTAAAAGAAAATAATTCTTTGAAAAATAAAATAAATTTGATTTCTCAAGAATTGAAAGATTGTTTAAAGAAAAATGTTTCTTTGAAAAATGATTTAGATTCTCATGTTTGCCATGCTAGTGTAGCTTCACATCCTAGCTTACCTATTGCATGTACCTCTTCTATAATTGAAAATGATATATCTATGCTTAAGAAGAGTGTTGATTGTTTGGGCTCCACTTTGAGCCATTGTGTCATGAACCACTCACGTTTGAAATCTATGTTTCGAAAGAAACAAGTTCCATCTTTACATGCACACCATCCACGGCATACACATGTTTCGCACGTTCATGTACACAACACTATGTATGCTGATGTGTACACTTGTACACATTGTGGACGTAAGGGCCACCTTGCTAAGTTTTGCTATGATCGTATACATGATTCAAATTTAGCAACTAAATTTGTTTGGTTAGGAAAGGAACTAACCCCCATGGACCGAAAAGAGTGTGGGTACCAAAGACCACCCCTATTGTATTTGATGTAGGTATGGGCTCTCGCATGACGTGAGTGATGGTGCCTTGAGGTGAATGCGTTCCGAGCTTAAAGAGGACTATTTGGATGCATCACTTTCAAGGGGAGTTTGGTGGAAAGACCACCTTGTTTTGGAGACATGGAGAGTTGCCCTCATGGTTTTCGTAACGATCTCTTACTCCTCATTTATTGTTTACATACTTTTCATATCATTGACTTTAGCATGTTTTGATGTTTCATGATTAGTATGTCATATGCCATGATATTTAGATTAGTGATATACATGATTAGTTATTTGAGACACCCATGTTTAATATGAATTTATATCTTTGTGTTCTCACATTTGTTTTAACTAATGTGTATGTCCTAAATCTATGCATGTGCATGTACATAATGATCATATGAGTTTTTGTTTTGATTCTATACTTCATGTTTTGATTACTTGTTTGAATGTTAGTTTTCATTAAAACTAGGATATATATTAGTACAACTAGTGAGCCACAAATAGACTATTATATGTTTGTACTTGAACGCTCATTTGTACCCATTAGATGTACTAGTATAGTCTAGTTTTGATGATTCAAATATTTTAACTTGTATTCCCATTTTTCACATGCTTTTCATGTTTATGTTTACTTCATGTATATTTCCATTTTATCTAAACTATTAGATATACATATACATCCTTGAGCCACTTGCCTTCATGATATACTTTTGTGGACTCGTTTATATTTGGATATGTATGTATACTTTAGTTTGTACATGACATACATATACCTTGAAAGATTTCGTACTAGTTTACAAATTTTTCATATAACTAGTTTGCATTCTTCATTATGGTAGAGTTTTTCAAACATACAATATTTTCAAACTTATTTTGAAAACCCCTACCCGTCCAAAGGGTGGTTGGTTGGGCGATCATACCTTGTATGCTTATTATTGAAAATCTATTTAAAACATGTGCATGAATGGGTGGTAAGAAATATGAGTTATACACTTATTTCTAATTATTGTTTCAATTAGTATCATTGGATCTTTTCAATTGGCATCAATATTGACATTCTTTTTGTATACTCATATATATTTTTATATATGTATGCTTACACTTCAAATAGTATCAATTTCGATTGGTATCTAATTTTTCCATACATATATATGTCTTATTTGTGCTTACTATATCTCTATATCTTTGAGCACAAATTTTGGGTATGCTAAGCTTGATTTCTTAAATGCATATCATATATCAATTGATTAGTTTTCAATTGGTATTCTAATACAAGCTTATGCATCATTTTATTTGGTATTTCATAAAGGGAGAGAAAATTCGTATTTCATCTTTCAATTGGTATTTTGTTTACCTTTGATTTTGTATTCCACTCTCACACTTTATGATGAAGAATGATTGAAAAATTAATATTGATTCTAATTTGGTATCATATGCTCAAAATGAAAAATACTTATTATTGGTAAATAAAAAATATCTTACAATTGGTTTATGTTTTTCAAATTGATATCAAAAAGTGTAAAATGTTTTCAGTTGGTACTAATTTTTACAATTGGTATCTAGATTTTTTATTTGTTTACTTACAATTGGTAATCAAGATTATCTATATATCTTTCATTTGGTATCAAAATTTTGATTGGTTTCTTCATTTTGGTAATCAAGATTTTTTGTCGGTTTACCTATGTGTTCACTTACATTTTGGTATCATGATGCACTATATTGATATATTTTTTTAAAATGGTATCATGTTGTTTTGATTTCACCCCTTAAAGTATTTTTTTGTTTCGGACAAAAAGGGAAAGGATATGTTTTATTGGTTTTCTTTGAACCCTTTGTTGATGATTGACAAAAAGGGGGAGAAGTATTTGAGTTTATATGCATGTTTTATGTTTCATATGCATGTTTTCATATTGGTATCAAGAGATAGTTTGTTTTATGTTTTGTTGATATTGGTATCAAGAGCATGAATACTAGTATCTAGAAACATAGCTTGTTTTTTTTATTGGTATCAAGAGCATTATTTAAAGAACATGTTTATGAGAAGAAGAAATAATTTATTTTGGTATCAAGAGCTTATTTTATGCATGTTGATGCATTTCATGTTTGGTGTCAAGAGCATGTTTTTTATTTGGTATCAAAAGCATGTTCATTTCATTGTTTTATGCATATCTATGCATATTCATGTTAATATTCATTACATATATTTATTGTTTATTGCTATGCATGAGTTAAGGGAGAACTTCTTTGAAGCTTAATTTAATCCATGCATATATAACTCCATGAGTTTTGTCATCATCAAAAAGGGGGAGATTGTTGGCCCAGAGGCCTTTCACTCTAGTTTTGATGATGATTAACTCATGAAGTTATGTTTACTAATAATCTTGTGATGTTTAGTTTCAGATCCTTAACCAAGATATTAGTAGGTGATTAGCTTCAACAAAGGAGTTTTGAAGCTTTCACAAGGTGAATCAAGAGCCCGAGCGTCAAAGTTTTTATCTAGCACTCGTTGGAGTCAAGCTCGGTGGATCACGTTTGGATCGAGTCGACTTGGAGACGGCGCTCTACAAGAAGACCTCGGTACATAGTTTAGTTTTTGTTTTAGATCCATTTGTTAAAGATTAGATAGTGTGATATGCTCAGACACACACGTTTCATGTTTTGGTTTATTGGTTTTCAGTTTTTGGTATAACCGATCTTGGTTTTCATGAATAGATAATATCAAAACAAGTTTACATTGTTTAATGTATATTAGAATTGTTCTATATACATGCATGCTTCAACTATTTATACAAACTTAGTTTGATAGTCTATATTATGAGTTTGGAGTTTTGGTATGTTAACAAAACTTATTTTGGATTTTAAGTCAAAAATATTGATATATATATCTTTCATGTATATTGGATTATATCCACATACTACATGCCTAAAAGTTGTTTCATATCATGTTTTTGTATTTGGATGAGTTTTGGACAAAATGAATTTTCAATTCAAAAATTCAAGTTTTGGAAAATACGGAATTTGATTTTCGGCAAAATTTCTAAGACACAAAAATGGTTCAAATAGTTTGAAATATGTGTTGAATTTTTCCACACATGTTTATATATCAAAGTATTATATTGAAACTATTTTTGTGGATTTTAGAGATTTTATGGGATTTATTTGGCAATTAAAAACCCAAGTTTTAAATCCTGATTTTAACCTGCCAGGCTCTGGCGGTCGACCGACCGGTCGACCGGACCAGGAGCTGATCGACTGGAACGGTCGACCGGATGTGCACAAAACGTGCACAAGGCCATTTGGTTTGGCTGGTCGACCGTGCGGTTGACCGACTGAAGTATCATTACTCTCGGGTAAGGACGGTCGACCGGGTGGTCGACCGGAGTTTGGCAACGGTCAAATTTCGACCGTTGGACGGTCGACCGGCCGATCGACCGGATGGTCAATTCTGACCATAATTACCTGCCAACGGCTAGTTTTTCAAAGAGGCTATAAATTGGGTTTTCTCTTAATATTTTTTAACAAGTTTTTGGAGAGCTTATTTTCTAATCTTACTAGTATTTTTGCAGCAATTAAAAAGAAGTTTTGGGCTCTAAAGTTTACATTTGATTTGGTGTTTTTCTAAGGTTTGAAAAATCAAAGAAAAGTGATTTTGGGAAAAGTGTTTTTGGTTCAACTTCTTCATCCTTATTTCTAGTTTTTCCCAAGGATTTTCTTTGAGTATTTATTTTCCATTCCTTTAGTTTTTCTCACACTTGAGCTTGTCATTTTATCCTATCTATTAAGATCTTTTGTTTTGTGGGAAAATAATTGGTTTGTGGTCTTTTGATCACCAAGTTATAAACCCTCCTACTTTGTGTTATCCCTCTTGTGTAGAGGATGATTTGGAGTGGTGTCTTTGTACCTTATCCCTCTAGTGAGAGGTTGATTGGTGTTTGGCTTTGTGCCCATCCCTCAAGTGTGAGGTGATTGATTTTTGTGGTGGCTTTGTGCCTACCTTTAAGTGTAGATGTTGTTTTGGTTGAGAGAGGAGTTGTGTACTCCATATTGTAATTGCCCCAAATCCTCAGTGGAGGTTCCCCGTGTGGGAGTCCTTTGTGGACGAGTTAGTGGAAATCCTTCTGTGTGAAGGCAGGGACGTAGGGCTGGGTGCTCGAACCTCGAAACATATCCGTGTGTTAGCGATTGATCCATTGACTCTCTTTTTTTTGTGCATTGCATCATTTCATATTGCTCATTCATTATATATGCTTTGCTTAATTGTGTGTGCCTCACTTGTGCTTAACCACGAGAGCTTCATATAGCGCCTCAACTTATTCAGAGGAATCAAGAGGAGTTAGTCCAGAGCCCTTCACCGGGAATTCGGCTACACTCGTTGGTTGCATTAAGTGTGTTGCTTATTTAAGTTTTAAATTCTGCATTTTGTTCATTAGATTAGCCGTACACCTATTCACCCCCCCTCTAGGTGTACCTACAGTCTCCGTACCTGAGGGCCACCTCGACATCACCCCTCTAGAAGAACAATCCTAATTTCGGATCCACAACGGTCCATCCCGATGATAGTTTTTGACATTGTGTGGCGGTCCCCAGGGAGCTGACACCATCGGCTAGCCTTGCACCTCCCGTAGCCTGAGGATGCTCAGCAGTGTCCACCCTCTCAAGACTATGGAGATGGAAGCCTGGCATCATTCACAGTCGGGGTTGCTGTTGTCTCAGTCCCACTCTCGGGGAGCAAGTCAGTGGTAGGAGACCCCACAGGTATCTTAGAGGCTGTATCCGCAACCTTGCAGTGATTGTAATGATGGGTGAAGCCCCTCGAACACCATCTACACGGTCCGAGAATTCAACATGAGCCTCCTCAGCCTCAGAGGACTGCTCCACGGAGGTGGGCAGAGGAGAGGTCGTGGCTTTGAGTAAGTCTGTCATCTCCTCATCATCAGACTCATCGAATAGGAGCCGACGCTTCTTCAGTAAGAGAAAAGCAAGTGTTGAGAAATAGCTCTACTAACAAAAAATTAAAGAAGGCAGAATCTACCTCGGGGTGTGGGACACGCGAAGACTGGGTGTGAGCCCTCTTCCATGCAGTAGGAACCATCCGTCTCGAGATCCTCGACTCCCGAGCGGGTTCCTCCGGCTCGGAGGCAGGTTGGATCTTACCCGAAGCCGCCATCTTCGGGATGACCGGGGGTTCAGGAGGCCTGTTCGACTCTAGCAGCCAACTCCAGTTGCGGTTGTTGCAGTCGATGGCTGTCAACCTCCTCAACTTCGCCTCAACATCAGTGGTAGGCAAAGCCCCCATGAGAGTCGAAGTCCAAACGCTCATCTTCATATTTGACCTTCCACGGACCGGTCACCCGAACCATGGTATCCCGCATACCATGGTCGATGTTGACCATGTTGACAATAACTTTTTCAACCCCGCCTTGAGGGAAAATAGCGCGCACCTTAAATAGTCTTCTTTAGCAAATACGCGACGCTGAAGACCTCGAGCTGACATGCTTCAGGAACGTATAAATCACAGAGGGCCTCGAACCCTAGTAACGTGCGCAAGGCTACCGCCGACAACTGAAAGGGGGCGACTTTGTAAAAAGCCAGAATGTTGCGGACAAACTTCGTCATCAGCAGCCTTAGCCCCAGTGCCAGAACCTAGGGATGCATATATACACCCTCCTCTTTAGGCGGGGCTGAGAAAATGTCAACACCGTGGGGGCAAAACTCAATTTTTATCTTCGGATGCAAACGAAATCCATAACTGGCCAAGTACTTAGCCACCGCCTCCTGATCACGGAGCTTGAAGATTTCAGATCGAAGTAAATTCTTCCGGTATAATGGGAAGATCTCTTCCCCTTCTCCTCCACCCGGCCTGTCTTTTGTCTGCGCCGCTGATCATAGCATATGTCTCTCCCTTCTTCATTGTGATGGAAATAAGAAGACAACCAAGATCTGAGAACCAGAAAATCAGAAGAAGGCAAAAAAGAATAAGGAGGCGCAAAGATTGGAAAAATGCCCAAACCCTAGATAGTTGCCTTCTTAAACCCTAGGAAAGCGAACCGTCTCTCAAATCAGGGCCTTACACATATTACTGTGAATTAAAGCTCCAGATACACTGTACCCACCTCGAACACCGTTTCAACAAAAGCGATGATGACCTGATCGATATTGTAGCGAATTTTGACGCACATTTAAGGCCCTGCCAACCTACAGAGCGATGCACGCCACTTCGAGACGAAACTTGAAGTGACAGCGATAGATACGTGTCCAAATCCAAAAATTCCAGCCTGCTCTTCTCTTTCTATTAGAGTCCCGGGAACTTATAACCCCCGAAGAAAGTTTCCGACTTATCACAAATAGAAGAAAGCAAAGGGGGCAATTGTAGTGGTCACTTTCTGACCCGCATGAAATTATGACACGTCTATCCGCCCCCAAAGGATGCGCGATGCGTGGCCACTTTCGAAAACACCTGATCCAGAGTCTCCGTCTAATTCGAGCTCCAAGCAAGTCGGGTAAGTGGAAGAAAAGATAAAGCTGGTTGAAGGAAGATCTCTATATTTAAGCCTAATCATCATCCAAATGAGGAAGCTACCCCCTCAGGGACAATACGTCCTTATCTACAGCAAGGCGCGGACTGCCAGATAGAGATAAACTCTCTCCTATCTTGATTCAAACCAGGATGTTCAGCTTAACCGCCATCAAGATGAGAACTTTAAGTATTCAAATTGAGTGGGACTCCCTCACCTTATCTTGTAGATATTACCTGTATAAATAACAGATCCTTCCCAACGAGGAGAGGGATCATGATTGAAATCCAGAAACCCTAGCACACTAGAGAAGCTCACCTGTAATCACCATTGTTATAGTGAAATTCTTCTCTCCTTCCGTGGTTTTTCCCTTCTGTGTTTCTAATAAGTTTTGTATGTTTGTGCTTACTTTCTGTGATTTGATTTAACTATCTCTCTCTATTTTTTGGTGCCTGGATTGATTCCTTAGGAATTTACCCAATGCACCTGTAAATTTACTCTTTCAGTTATCAATAAAACTTATTTACCTTTCACAATATATGCACACACACATACAATTGCATACAAAGGAAACCTACTCCTGATACAATTAGTACATGATACTAATCCTAATACTATTCTTAATGCCCACTCGCAAAATTACAGTGAAGGTAAATTTGTGCATTTAAATAGAAAAATAACAATAAATAAAATCTGAAAAATATTTGCTGAAAATTCTGAAACTTGATGTCGATCACGTATTATACTCTTCAAAGACAAACGAGTAGAACTTCTAAAATCTTGAACGCCCCTCGCAAACACATGATGGATGAAACGTCGAGAGTTTGAATGAGTGTGAATGATAAGAAAGAGAAGTAGAGATGGATTCCAGTCGATACTGGAGCAGTTTTTGAAACTTGACCTAAGTTTCTTTTGCATGATAAGGCAGACTTTGAACATATATCTTTAGAATTATTAGAGTAGACTCCAAAAATTCATGGTGTCTCTTTCGCTAAAGTGAGGTGGACATTGAACATGTAAGTCTCTTAAAAGTAGTCATGGTGGACTCCAAAACAAAAACCCATGTCTCTTTCATTTGAGGCGGGCATTGAACCTCCATGTCACTTTATAATAGTCAAGGAAAACTCCAAAAAGAAAACTCGTGTCCCTTTCACTTGAAACTTGGCGGACATTGACATAGTACCAAATTCGTTAATGGAAAAGAATAACGGTCAGAGAGAGAATAGACAGGTTTTGAGAAGAGTTCACCGTGATTGGGAGAAATTGTTGTCAAGTGGTTAGGGATTGATCACAGGCATCATTTGATGTGGAGGGAGCAAGGAGCCCGAGAAAAAGAAGAAAATTTCACACACTTGCAAGAATATTAATCTCCAGGTGCAAAAGATTACACACTCAACACAGAAAAATCCAAGACTCGCAAGCATCAGACCATAATCCAACCCAATCACTTGCACTTAAGATTGCATGAACCTGGCGTCTGATCCTATTGCATAAGGCACTCTGGTTGAAATTGAAGAAGGGGGCAGCAATCAAGTAGAGAACTTCAGCATGCAAAAAGCTTTGACAAGACGCAAAACTGAAATGTGGCCCGGCGCTAGGCACACGCTATACGAGCATGGCCCAACGCAGACATGTGAATAATTTGTCATACGATCAATAAAAAATATTTTTAGAGAATAGGCTCTAAAACTATGTTAAATGAGTTGAAGAAACTGAGAATTGTGTACTATTACTAAGGCCAATGCCCGAGGATGTGTGTGTGTGTGTACAGACACACTTGGCGACCTCTGAAAGGATTTGAGCATAAATTATTCGCACTCAAATTGAATGCTACGGTATTCAAATATAAGGTTCACTCCGTTGAAGTTGATCTACATTATTAAAGTAACTAAAAACTAAAAATCAAGTATTTTATAGTTTCTTGTCCATGCAGCAAGTAGGCACAAAATAGACGGCCAAAAGTAGCATATTACATAAATCTATGACTTTAGACATACAAATTCTTGATCTACCATTTGATCATAATCTAAACATTTAAAAATCCTCATACACCAATTTTTGTTAGGTTTTAAATATTCTACATCGTTAAACTAACCAACTCGCTATTTCGACCATTCATTTTGTGCCTACTTAATGAATAAGCAAAAAGTATTAAAAACACTTGAATTTTTGTTTTTAAGCGCAATGTAGATCACCACCAACAGAGTGGATCTTGTATTTGAATATCATAGCATTGAATTTGAGTTAGAAAGATTCATGCTCAAATCTTTCTAAAGTAGCCAAATCTACACGCATACACACAGAGAGAGAGAGGCAAACATTCAACATTCACCACACGTTAATGTTTGTTTATTCATTTAAAGTGATAATATCAGGTTTAAACATAATTGGCCAACATTACTACTTGTTACGAAAGGGTGCGCATATATAACTTCATCAATAGATAGTTAGCATACACAATCTAAAGCAAGTGTGTCAACTGTGACATACCTGGGCTTCAGTTTTATTTGGAGTTGTCTCAAATGCAAGTACATCAGCACCAGATTCAGCAAGAACTTGCACTCTTCTTCTATGGAAATCTTTCAAAGTTTCCAATGTAACCAAATTACCATAGTCCCCACTGAAAATATTGAAAGAGGCACCAAAAATAAATGCAATGATTATAAGCATAAAGGCAAGTAATATTTGAATTGATGATGGACAATGTTCAGCAATCTCACCTATACTCAGAGCCATCAGCTAAATATGCCCCATAACTACCGACCGAAGCTGCTACTAAAATGGGGCGTTGTTTGGAAGCAACTTTCGAGTGGCTCTTTTGAAATATATCTCGTGCTTCACATGCAATTTCAACACTTTTGCGCAGTAAAGCTTCACTTTCTTCTCTAGAATATCCCCTAGATTCAAAACCTTGAATCGTTCCCTGCTCCATGAAAATGAACCATAGGTGTAAGATCAGCTAAGCTGGTATGATAAAGAGATGATGTAAAAAGAACCTACCTGATAGGATGCTGAAATTATGATATTCGCACCAGCTTCAAGATAGTCTAAATGAACCTGTTTCAGCAACAAGATTATGAATAAGCAAACAATGCATGTAGAACTCTGGAAAGATCATGCGTGTGAAAGAACAAACAGAATGAGATTGAATACATTGAAATTGTTGTATCTTAAATACAAGAGGAAACAGGCCTATCTGCCTGATCTTAGACTTCTAGAAATTGCATAAGGAAATGCCATTCATTTCAAATCTTCCTAAATAGTGAGTAAGAAGACTCCAACACCTACACTTTTGATGCCTGGACAATTGAAGCAATGAGATACAATGAACAGAAAAAATTTACTAGGTGAATTCACCAAATAGTCTATTTTCCGACAATCTCTATTTGATCATTTCTACACATCTTATCTGGTAAATATCTGGGTAAATGAGTATCTATGAAATAAAAACAAGGGTTTTGGTAAAACTGTTGGCCCAAGAGGTTACACTCTCCTATTGTTTTGTGTTTTGATGATGACAAACCAAATATGAGCTATTGGTACTAACAAGTTTGTTAAGATAAGTTTCAGGTTTGTACCATGTTTAGAGACCATTCGCTTAGCTATTGCAAGAACTTCTAAGTTCCACAAAGTAAGGAAGGCAAATTGCACATCAAGGAAGGATCATAGAAGAGAAGGCACTAGTAAGGCATTGGATGGCTCAAAGACTTGAAGATAGCACAAGAAGTCTTCATGTAATTGTTTTTCAGTTTATAGTTTGTTAAAGAATAGTGGATAGGTTTGAAGCTCTATCACACAGTTTTTGCGCACATGCTCATTCCAAAATAATTTCTTATAAATTATACAAAAATATTTTGCATACAAGATTTTGCCTACAGATATATATTTATGTTTTATACTAATCCCTGTTCAAAAGTATTTTTGTTAAAATCAAAATCCTCTTTGTTTTTTTTTAAAATTGACTTTTTGACCTGATCCGTCGACCGGGGCGGTCGACCGAGTCTGTGTCAGTCTGGTCCGGTCGACCGGACCAGTCGACCGAAGTCTGGCAGATGCACGTATCCGTGTGCACGTCTGTCGGTCGACCGGGGCGGTCGACCGGACTATTATTTTTTTGCTCACAGGTTTTATCGGTCGACCGGGTCGGTCGACCGCTAGACTTTAACGGTCAAATTTTTATACTACCGGTCGACCGGCCCGGTCGACCGATCCGACCGTTTGAACAGTAACGGGCAGATTTTTAAGAGCTGTTTATTTTTGTCTTTTGTTTAAAAATCCGTTTAAGGATATATTTTGATCTAATTACCTCCTAAACATCAGTAAATATGTTTTATCCCTAAACCCTAGCCCTCTCCTATAAATAGGGGTGTTTGGGGAGAGATTGGTTAGAACAACTATTATTGCTAAAAATTCAAAAGTTTAAGGCTTTCAAGTTCTTGGTTTTTGTGCTAAATTCTCTCAATTTTCTGAAGGGTTTTCAAAAGTTTTTCTCTGATTTCAATTTTTTTCCTTACACAAAAGAGCTTCAATTCTACTCATTATTCTCTAAGGACCTTTGTAAGGGAAGAGATTTTGAAAGAGAGAGTTTGTGGTCTTTTGACTACCAAGGAAATTACTTGTTCTTGAGATTGTAGGAGTTGGGTACTCCATTGTATTTGAGATCTTTGTGATAGTGGAAGTGGTCGGAATCCTTCTGGGGAAGGCGGGGAGTAGAGCTGGGTGCTCGAACCTCGATAACATATCCTTGTGTTTGCGATTGGTTTACATTCTTGCAATTATTCTCTACTTTGCTTGCACTTATTACTTGCTCATCATACTTACTTGCTTGCATTCATCTTGTGACTCTTGCTTGGTGATTGTTGTAGCTTTAATTTTTGAATTGCCCTTTAATTAGCATTATCACCTATTCACCCCCCCTCTAGGTGATTTTCAATTGGTATCAGAGCTTGGACTCTAGGTTTGGCTTAACATCCATAGAGAGATCCTTAAAATATTGCTAATCAACATTTTCATTCATCCATTCATACACTAGTAAATATGGCCGACAACATTAAACCCCACCTAATTTGATGGCCTAAATTTCCCATTTGGAAGGTTAGGATGACTATATTTTTGCAATCACTAGGTAGCTTGGTAGCTAAGTCCTTGACCAAACCCTACATAGCACCCGATAGTGATGAGAGCACTTGGACCGACTTCAACTTTAGAGAATATGAGGCTAACTCAAAAGCCCAAAACTCCCTTTTAACCGCCTTGAATGAGGATGACCTACACGGGTAATTCATTGCCAATCCGCCTATGAGATTGGCAACACTTATTGGTCACACATGAAGGGACTTCACAAGTCAAGAGAGCTAAGATAGATCTCTTGAGGTCTCAAATATGAATCATTTAAATGCTTGATGATGAATCCATTGATTGTATGATTACTCGTTTCACTAAAATTACAAATGGTCTTTCTTCATTAAGTGACGTCATCTCCAACGATCAAAAGGTGCGCAAAGTGATACGGGCTCTTCCTTCTTCATGGGAGATCAAGGCCACCACCTTAAAGGAGTTGAACGACAGGACGAGATGGACATCATTAGTCTCATTGGGAACCTAAAGACCCATGAGATGGAGAAGAAGGCAAGAGAAGAGGCCACTACTTCAAAGAAGAAATCTATAGCCTTCAAGACTTCATCCACCAATGATGACGATGATGAAGACGAAGAAGAAGATGAGGAGCTAACTCTACTTGTGCGGAATGTCAAGAGGTTGTACCGAAAGAACAAGTTCAACTTCCGGAGAAGATTCGAAGGCAAAGAGGAGCGGAAGATCATTTGCTATAATTGCCGCAAACCCGGACATATCATGGCGGATTGTCGGAGTTCAAGAAGAAGATGACTTCCTCCTTCAAGCCAAAGAAACCGGAGGAGAAGAAAGCCTACAAAGCAACATGGGATTCGGAAAGCGAATCCGAAGAGGAGGTGGATCAAGCTAATATGTGTTTCATGGCAAACACACCTAAGGTAACCCCTCAATCCCTTGATGATGAAGATGATGAACTAAGTAAGGAAGTTCTAGTTCATGCCTTTGTAGAACTTTCTGAAACTTATGATAATAAGAAACTTGAATGCTTTAAATTACAAAAAGAAGTTGCTTTTCTTAAAAATCAACTTGCTTTGGTTTCAAAAGAAAAAGATGATCTTTCTTCCAATCTTGTTTCTATTCAAAATGAATTTACGCTTATAAGATTTCTTGTAAGGGTAAAACCCCTATTGTTGATAATAAAGAAATTTCTTCCTAAAAACCAAAATGGTTGATTTTGAAAAGATTTTGAAAGATTGTGCTTTTAACACCAAGAAGCTTGAAGAAAAGTTTTCCAAAAAGCACACTTCTCATATTAAGATTCTCATGCTAAAATTTCACATGCTCACACTTCAAATAATACTTCTCATGCTAAATCTTTTCATGCTCACAATGCCCATGCTCACAAATCACACACTCACTATGCTTTTAGATATGGTAGAGTGTATAGATGTACTTATTGTGGCAAAAATGGACATTTAGCTAAATTTGTTATGATAAATTGCATAGTTCAAATAATCTTGTTTGGGTTAATGGCTCTAACCCTCATGGACCCAAGAAAATGTGGGTACCAAAATCAAGTCCTAAAATGTTTGATGTAGGTACACACCAAGGCTCCAAGACGTAGGGAGCGGTGGTACTTGATAGTGGTTGTTCGAGACACATGACGTGGGATATCAACAACTCACAACCCTATCAAGGTACATGGAAGGTGGCTCCGTCACCTTCGGGGATGATTCCAAAGGCACCATCATCGGTATTGGTAATATTCAAATTGGTTCATCTCCTATTATAGAGAATGTTGTTTTAGTAGATGGTTTAAAACATAATTTGCTTAGCATTAGCCAACTTTGTGATCGTGAACTAAAGCTATTTTTGATGATTCTCATGCAAGATTTTTGATGTTAAATCCGATGTTTGTATTCTTACCGGTTTTCGTGATAATAATGTTTATATTATTGATATGCTTAATTTAGATTGTTCTACTAAATGCTTAAATGCTTTTGATGAAAATTCTGGCTTTGGCATAGAAGATTAGGACATGCATCTTTGACATATCTCTAGGATTAATTCAAACGAATTGGTGAAGGGTATACCTTGCTTGGATTTTGAGAAAGACCGCATTTGTGTGTGCGTGCCAACTTGGAAACAAACAAGTCTTCCTTTAAACCAATCAAGGATATCATGTCAACTAGGCCTTTAGAATTAATTCATATGGATCTTTTTAGACCAACTAAAACTAAGAGTTTAAATGGAAGTAGATTTGCATTTGTTTTGGTTGATGATTTCTCCCGTTTTACTTGGGGTTTCTTTTTACAAAATAAAGATCAAACTTTTTCTCATTTTAAATTTTCGAAAAAGAGTTGAAAAAGAAAAGGGTTTTCCGATTTTGAGAATAAGGAGTGATAGAGGTGGTGAGTTTATTAACCAACTTCATGACTTATTGTGATGAAAGGGAATTAAGCATGAAACATCTTGTCTAGAACTCCACAACAAAATGGAGTTGTAGAAAGGAAAAATAGAACACTTCAAGAGATGGCTAGGACAATGATAAGTGAATATGACCTCCCTCAATATTTATGGGCGAGGCCGTAAACACCGCATGCTATATATCGAATCGTATTTATTTATGCAAAAATTCTTCCAAAACTTCTTTTGAAATGTATCATTCTAGAAAACCAAATGTTGCATATTTTAAAATTTTGGATGCAAGTGTTTTGTTTAAATACTAAGGATAATTTGGGTAAATTTGATGCTAAGGCTTATGAGGCTATCTTTGTTGGATATTCCTCTACTAGCAAAGCATATAGTTTTCATTAGATCTTCTCAAACCATTGAAGAATCCATGCATGTTAAATTTGAAGAATCTAATGTGGTTGTTGAGAATGTTGTAGAGATTGAACCACTAGGTGAAGACATGGAGAGACTATCCTTGAAGAACTCACCCGCTCAAGAAGAAAAGCTAGATCTATTGGTGAAGTTCAAGAGGATAAGGAGAAAAGCACTCAACCGCTTCCTAAAGCTTGGAGATACGCTACAAATATCCTAAGGAGCTCATCTTGGGTGATGCATCTAAAGGAGTCACAACGCGCTCCAAACTCCATGACATATGTGGTAACTTTGCTTTTATTTCTATTTTGAACCCAAAGGCATTCTCGAAGCCGAGACGGACCCATATTGGTTGCTTGCCATGCAAGAGGAACTCAATCAATTTGAGCGCAACCAAGTTTGGCACCTTGTTCCTAAGCCCCACGATAGACCAATAATTGGTACTAAGTGGATCTTTAGAAACAAGATGGATGAGTCCGGAAATGTCATTAGGAATAAAGCTAGGTTAGTGGCCCAAGGTTACACTCAAGTTGAGGGATTGACTTTGAGGAGACCTTTGCACCCGTAGCACGGCTTGAAGCCATACGGATGACACTAGCTTTTGCTGTTTTAAAAATTTTAAACTTTTTCAAATGGATGTAAAAAGTGCATTTTTAAATGGTTTTATTAATGAAGAAGTTTATGTTTCTCAACCTCCCGGTTTTATTGATCATGTTCATCCCGATTTTGTTTTTAAACTTGATAAAGCTTTGTATGGATTGAAACAAGCTCCAAGAGCTTGATATGAAAGGCTTTCTATTTTTCTCATTTCAAATGATTTTATTAAAGGCAAAGTAGACAAAACTCTCTTTACTAAGCATGTGAGAATGATATTTTAATTGTGCAAATTATGTTGATGATATAATTTTTGGTTCTACTAATGAACTTTTATGCAAGGATTTTGAGAAGGTAATGCAACTAGAATTTGAAATGTCTTCCATGGGTGAGCTCAATTCTTCCTTGGACTCCAAATCAAGCAATTGCAAGACGGAACCTTCATTAACCAAGCCAAGTACGCAAAGAGCTAGTAAAGAAGTTTGGGCTTGAAGGATCAAAGGCTTGCAACACTCCAATGGCAATACTACCAAGCTTGATAAGGACGAACAAGGTAAAAATATGATATTAAATTATATAGAAGCATGATAGGAAGTCTTTTATATTTGACGGCAAGTAGGCCGGATATCATGTTTAGTGTGTGTCTTTGTGCTAGATTTCAATCGTGTCCTAAAGTCTCATCTTATTGTGGTAAAACGCATTATTCGTTATATTAAGGGCACTATTGGAATGGGTCTTTGGTATCCGAAAACTATAGATTTTTCAATGACTAGTTATTCGGATGCCGACTATGCGGGTTGTAGAGTAGATAGAAAGAGTACTAGTGGGACATGTCAATTCTTGGTAATTGTCTTGTTTCATGGTCCTCTAGGAAACAAAATTCCGTAGCTCTCTCAACCGCCGAGGCGGAGTATGTTGCCGCGGGGGCTTGTTGCGCACAAGTCCTTTGGATGAAACATACTCTCCTTGATTTTGATTTGCACTTTGATCATATAAAAATATTTTGTGATAAACTAGTACTATACACATGACCAAAAATGCAATCAACATAGTAAGACCAAGCACATTGAGATTAGATCACTTTCTTAGAGATCATTTTGAGAAAGGTGATATAGATATTGATTATGTTTCCACGGATTTACAACTAGCCGATATTTTCACTAAACCTCTTGATTTTGCTAGATTTTCGTTTATTTGTGGAGAACTTAATGTTGTATTATTGAATAAACATGTTGTTCATAACCCTTTTTGATGTATGACAAAAAGGGGGAGAATAAGTTTACATGGACAAAAATAAGTTCATTTGGTCTTGGTTCCATATGAATTATATGTTTGTTTTTATGAATTTTTGTGTTTTAGTGTTTTTGGTATTTTGGTATCAGAGCAATTTTTGTGTTTTTATTTTGTTTTAATTGGTTTAAATAATGGTGCATCATTTCAATTATAGTTTCTAGAGCATATTCTTGTGTTTTATGTATAGCATAATTTGAGGGGGAGTTTTCTCCTACCCTATATTTTTGTTAATAGCCTATTGTTTTGTCATCATCAAAAAGGGGAGATTGATTGGCCCAAGAGGTACACTCTCCTATTGTTTTGTGTTTTGATGATGACAAACCAAATATGAGCTATTGGTACTAACAAGTTTGTAAGATAAGTTTCAGGTTTGTACCATGTT